>WOGR01000411.1:0-26104 GCA_015342045.1 Leptinotarsa lineolata | reverse complement strand
TGGGCCCAAGGGGAATATTTAAACAATAGAAATTTCCTAAAAAATATTTTATATACCGACGAAGCCACTTTCACTACAAATGGAGTAGTGTCATCACCGAATTGTCGCTATTGGGCAGCGGATAATCCTAACTGGGTAATGAACTGTAAAAGCCAGTATTTCCAGAAAATCAACGTCTGGGGTGGGATATTGAACTAACGAATTATTAGTCTTTTCTTTTTTGAGGAAAACATTAAAGCGCAGAGGTTTCTGGAATTTTTTAACACAGAGTTTTGGGATGCTATCACGAGCTGCCAATCAATGAACGATTGAATTCAATTGTCTAGTTAGATGGGTGTTCAGTTCATTATGCCAGAGCTGTGAGGCAATGGCTCAACGAACATTTTTCAAACCGATGGATAGGCCGTGGTAGTCCGTTTATAGAGTAGCCACCCAGATCTCCAGACCTCACAGTTTAGGAGTTTTTTCTCTGGGGACTTCTCACACAAAAGGTTTACAAAAACCGCTTGAGAGATAGAAATGAACTTTGTGCAAGAATTCGACAGGTATGTGCAGATATTAGCCCTCAAGAACTAAGGAACGTAATCAGAATCATTCGTAAGCGCTACGACACATGTATCGAAAAACGTGGTGGATTAGTAGAGGCTACTAGAATATGAGTTAGAATTAATTGTTGCCCCGAATCGAAACATTTCAATAATTAGTTATTAGTTACGTTTATTAAAATTTTTTTCTTCATTGTTAGTTGAATTGTGTGAATGTAATTCCGTTATTTTCATTAAAAATATTTACGCTATTTGTTTTTTTTGATATATTGTGACTGTTAGCTGTGTGAGTTTTCGAATTTTTGAGTTGTCATATCTTTGTTAATAATGAATATTTTTTTCATGAAATTTTGGTCAGACCTATTTAGAGGCACTCTGAATCCAGTGGCGTAGTGATTTTTTCAATAGAAAAATCGCTAATAAAAAATCCCGATTTTCGAGTAAGAAAAAATATCGTAGTATGCCCTGAAACTTTAATAAACATTTCAAATTTTGTCCCAAGGTAGACCTTGGGACAAGGTACTTGACATTTGAAAAAAAATAATTAAAATCGATTTACAACTTCAAATTTTAGGGTGGTGTTTCCATTAAAAATGGGTCACACTGTATTATAGGGAGTTGTATTCCACTTCCATTGAAGGATGGATATCGTGAATAAATTGTGGAAAATGGGCACATAATAGCTGTGCAGAAATCGAGATTGACGAAGTCATTCACATCTGCGAGTTCTTCCATTTCAACTGAATCATAATTTTTTCATCTCATCTTACCCCCGGGGGAAGAATTGTACCATAATAACATTAAATAAAAGCTGCTAATAAAGGGAGTCCGTTTGCATCGCTATAACCTGAGCATCTTTTGGAACATTTACTTATTGCAGGCAACTTATTGAACAATTACTCCAATGTTCAGTATTGAAAAAAGCCGGGCCACTGAGAATATATCTTCAGTTGTGGTTCAATTTCGATTCATTCGAGCATTTTTGGAGAATTCCAATACTTTTGAAAAGTTAATTCACTCCATCGTTAACGAAATGTATTACAACATATTGAAACCATCCTTTGTCACTTTCGGCTGACAAGAAATATATGGTTTCTCACTTTTGTGTTCTCGCATATTGTATTTGTTTAAAAAATATTCAAACTATTCTGGGCAGCATTAGCAGGTGGCTATAATTTAAAAAGATCACGATTCTTGAAATAAAATTACTCAACATGAGTGAAAACTTGGCAACAATGCAACAATTGTAAATACTATGAATGAAATTATGAATGACCTTATAAAATTGTCTAGTATGTAGAAAGTAAATTTTTAATGACAAGACAGGTGTAAATATTTTTATATTGCTTATTCATCTTCAAGGAAATTGACGCGAGAACATACGTCATAAGCGGATTACTGAATGTGTGTATACTACAAGTTGTTTGGGAATTATGAAATACCTACACCAGATGATTATTTGTTTTGAAATGAGGTGATTGGTAGTGGTTATTTGTTTTTATAAATATTGTATTACTCATCAACGGTAGTTGAGAGAATTTTTTTCCCAGTGTTCAATCACTAAAATTATTCTTTAGAATTTGATGACTCACTAAAGGATTTTTAAAGACTACAATTATTACCTCGCCTGGAGCGGACCTAATATTCAGCGTTTGAAATTGACAATTATTGTAAAAATAAAATTACAGAGCAAGTCCGATCTTTCATCGGGATTTTTTTGATTTTCATTGGGAGCGATTTTTATTTTCAATAATCGGTGAAAAAAATAATTTTTTAATTTATTTTAAATGAAATTCATATTGTTACATTTTTCACGTGGGTTTGCCAATAAATTGATTACACTGTACAACTGAACTTAACTTTATTTTACTGCTACACTGACAATACAACCAAACACTTTAACTGAAACGGCAAATTAATAATCAAATGTCTATCGCCTTATTAATTGGATCACTTCGTACCGCTCTGTCAACTAGACTTCCTTGATCTGCTTGTGGGTAGTGTTTATATACAGGGAGTTTCAAAAAGTTTGCACCATATGGGAAACTTTATTATTATCCATTTGTCAGAAAATTTTATTCTTGATAAAAATTGGTGCATTGCGGGAAACTTGAATTTGAGTTATCATAATTGTATAAATTTCCGAAAGGTGTACAGGAGAGAACAAAAAAAATGTTGATAAAGAGTAAACTCCCCTTATTTTCGACATTATTAAAACAGTACATTTAGAAAAGTTGTTTAAATTTTAAACAATTTTCCGACTTGAAATCACACGCACCTACATAAAGAGTTCTAGTATATCATATATATACACCTTAGGCGCCTCCCTCATTTTACTATAATAATATTTCAATGCGAAATTCAGTCCAATTTGTTATTCGAACTAGTATATCGATGTTTGTTGAAAATGGTTGAAATTTTTACTAATTTTTTGGTACAGGGGATGATTTACAACAATATGATTAACAATAATAATAATTTTTAGTAATACTTTCCAAACCAGAAATACAAATTTATTGATTTATCTTCATTATAGCTCAGTAGTGTCAAGTGAGTCGTTCGACATGCCGATTACGGGTTTCACAAGTTCAAATCCTAGCACAATTTGGTTTTTACATCCTTATCCAGCTACTATCATCGTTTGGCTTTTCTGGAAGTTTAATTGATCTTTCTACAAGCTATCTTTTTGACAGAAAGCAATACGTGGAACATGAAGGTTTTCAGTCCACCTAGCTCAGGGGTACCACAAGTCTTGAAGTTGGGGCCTCTTTTATTTCTGCTTTTCATTGATGACCTGGCGAAAATGATGAACTGCCCAAAACTTCTTTACGTTGATGATCTAAAGCTATACAGAGTAATTGACAATTATGAAGACTGCTTAATTTTATAAAATTAAATCAATTTAGTGGTGGTGTTCCAAGAATCATTTACGTCTGAACATAGCGAAATGTTACATTTCATAATTTTCTAGAAAAAAGAATAAAGTAGAATTCTCTTATGTTATTGACAGCATTCCAATTAGTCGAGTAAATGAGATGACAGGTCTTGGAATCACTTTTGATTAAAAATTCACTTTCAATTCCCACATAGACCAGGCTATTTCATCAGCAAATCGAATGTTGGACTTCATTATAAGGAGTACCAGAGAATTCAATAATATTAATACGATTAAAACACTGTTTTAACGCCTATGTGAGGTCTAAACTAGAATACAGCGTGTTAATATGGTATCCAATTTACAATTGCCACATATATCATATTGATGCTGTTCAAAAGAAAAAGGAATATCTGTCTTTTAAGGTCACAGGAATATATCCTCAGAGGGAAACTGATTATTTCATCCTTTTGAATCAATCTCCTTTCTTCACAAACTGCTTAACAATAAGATCTTGTGTGCCTCTCTTTTACAAATGATCAACTTCTGCAACCCACGCCTGAATTTCAGAAATCAAACGACATTTTACTGTGATCTTGTCAATACAAATAACAGTTTGAAAGCACCAGTGTCAATACTTTGTAACAACTATAATTCAATATGTAATATATGCGATATTAATCATAGTTCGCAAAGTTTTATTTTAAATATATTCTCACTAGAACCTTTCAACTGTGATCCCTTTTAATTTTCCCTTCTTATGATATATTTCTATTTCGACTTATTGTCTTTTAGTTGTAGCAATTTTTTTTAACTAATTATACTGTTTTGCATATATTTTCATCAACACATTTGTACATTTCCTGTAATTGGGTGAATGCCTATTAGAAATAAAGTGCTACCTATCTATCTATTTTATCGATGTTTATTCATGAACATTCAATGATCAACTAGGTATCAAGATTCGAAAAGTTTTATAGATTCAAAATATCCATGTGGTTTTCTCCTCAAAACTAGATGTTGAGACACTCTCATAATTGAAAATATTGCCACTAAAAATATTACTATATATCAAGTACAAAATCTATGGGATTTTCGACACTAACACAATATATTGCAAGAATTTCCTGAATTTTCCAAGTATTCATAAAATGAACTGTTCCTGAAATTGTTGTTGAAATAATTATACATTTTGCAAAATATCAGCACTCTTGTCGATCCATTCAGATATTTAAATAGCAACTCGAACACTTCATTCATTCAATTAGTGGAGATCTGTTTTCCTTTCGAATCCTCCAAATATTATTTATTACAAGTTACCATTATCCAACTAATGAAAAAGTGTAATAATGAGAAAGTTGCGATTTGGAAAGACATTTATATTCACATAACGGGCCTTAATTATAATAATGTGCTGTTGTCTCAAAAATTTTGTTGTTGCAATGTTTTTTTTTGTTGTATCTTATATGTCTGATGGTTTTTAAAATACTGATATCAACATGAAGAAACTGTTTGTCGAACCCTGAATAAAAATTCAATCAAATTCAAAACGTCGAAAAGATAACGATTATTTTTTTAGGAAAATGTGATTCTGTTACCCAACTAACTTTTTTTAAGAAAAATTATTTGATCACTTAACTAATTCACTAATAATAATAGAGTTCATCAACAGGAGAAATTATAAACACAATGAAAATATATACCAGGATTCATTTTCTGACCCTATCATAAGTGACAAAACCAGGACTTGCTCTTCCATCCAACCAGAAATTGTTCAGTTCGATAAGAATCAATATCATGATCATTGACAAAATTTAGCAATTTTTCCATGCCTGAGAAATATTGCAATTTTCGTAAGGATATCTAATTCTCATGAAAATTAAATGGGTCTGTGTAACTTGCTGTTTATATAACATTTTATAAGTGGAAGCATTATTTTGCTGATTTCGGTAGGGTTTTATGAATTTTGCTTTCAATATTTCTGATTATGAAGTATTTTTGTGTTTCTGAAGAACTTTCTTGTAAATATTGGTGACTATTATTGCCGAAAGTTATTCATTTTATTCAACGCATATACCTTCTACTCTTACCATCAATCAGTGTATTCAGAATATATATAGTAGTGAATTCAATTTGGAAAAATGCAGAAGAAATGTAATATTGTTTCCTGTAGAGACAAAAAGCCATATTCGTTTTCTCATTCATACTATCTCAAACGGCTTCAGATATTTCGATGTATCTGACATTCTGACATTTCTTTTAAATAAACATTATGAGCAAATGAATATTGTCATTTTTTCATACATCGAACCAAAGATGGTATTTGAAATTCAATATAAAAAAATAACCCAATATTAATATTATCAATGTTTATTCAGAAACATTAACTGATGAACTATCAAGATTCGAGAAGTTCTAGACGTTCAACATTTCCATGTAATTTTTTTCTCAAACCTATCATAATTAGAAATATAGCCACTAAAAATATTGCTATAGTTAAAAGTAGGTCACGTTTCTCATTCTCAAGTACAAAATCTGAGGGCCTTTCAGAACTAACAAAACTTCTGGAAATGATATCGTTAGAACTCCTTAAATTTTCCAAGTATTTATAAAATGAGCTGTTCCTGAAATTTTTATTGAAATATTTATACATATCGTTTTCAGAAAGTAAAATATCTCCCCTTCTTTTCGATTCATTCAGATATTTGCCAAAGTTATCATTCTTTGAGTTATTATTAAGTAGTTCGAACACACGTGTATATAATTCGTTAGTGGAATCATCTTTTTTTTTCAAACCTTCCAAGTATTTAAAAAAATTACTATTTTTGAATCCATCATTCAGATAATGGAATAGGACAGTTTCATTGAATTTAGGTAAATCCACCCTGTGGAAATTCTCCAAG
This sequence comes from Leptinotarsa lineolata, assembly GCA_015342045.1. Lineage (NCBI taxonomy): Eukaryota > Metazoa > Arthropoda > Insecta > Coleoptera > Chrysomelidae > Leptinotarsa > Leptinotarsa lineolata. Next base: position 19,781 of record WOGR01000411.1, on the reverse strand, counting down.
TATTCATAGAAGCTGCTGTTTTTAAAATCTTTGTCAAAGTAATTGTTCATAAGAGACTTTTTCGAATCTCTGTTCAATAATTGCTCCAATTTTGAAAGGATGTTATCAAATTTTGAATTCACATTAACTGTCGCCTTAGTTGATGAAACTTCAGAACTTTCGTCATCAAAACAAGTAATTCCATGTATATTAGATATGGTTTTAGCTTCACCATATTCTACATACACTTTTTTCTTCCGAAAACTGTCTATCACCATGATTAGTCTACTGCAAGAAAAAGTATTACTTTCCAAGGAAATGAAGGATAAGCTTGGTAAATCTGTTGAAAGCTGGTCCCCATTCAAAGAAATTATTTTGTTTCCTTGTATGTACAATTTTTTCAAATTCATAAGAGGATGCAAATATCTTTTCAGTGTAAATATTTTGTTATATGATATGTCTAGAATCATTAAGTTTTCCAAATTTTCGAAAGTGCCGTGTTGAAATTGTTGAAGTTGGTTATGTGACAAATTCAAAACCTTCAACTGATTCATGTCTGAGAATAGTCCTGTTGGAATTGAAGAAATGTTATTGAATTCCAAATACAAGTATTTTAGATTAGTCAGATTTGAAAAAATGCTAGAATTCAATTCTGCAATTTTGTTGTAACTAGCATCAAAAAGAACAATTCGAAAAACAGTTGAACAATGCAAATTTTCCAGATGTACAATATCATTACTACTGATTGTCAGTGATTCTAACTCAAAAGGGCAGAAGTTTATCTCACTTATATTATTAATGGAAAGATCCATATTATTTATTTTAGTAGAAACTGTACGAATATCAATATTTTCTAAGATATTGGAACTCAGATCAATGTATTCAAGTAATAGCACATTTTGATCCAGCACAGCACTTTCGAAAGAAACTAGGCAATTTGAGGATATATTCAACTCTCTCAAATTTGGCAACCCTGTTAGGGTGTCAATATCTATATGTTTGATTTCGTTTATAGACAGATCCAAAATTTGTTAATTTGTCAGAGAATTGAAAATTCCTGCCCCTATGGATGTGAGCTTGTTATCAGATAGATACAGTTCTTCCAAAGAATGCAAGGAGTTGAAAGCACCTGGCTTCAATTTCTCCAAACGAACATTGATGATACGCAGAACTGTGAAACTTGATAATCCTTCAAAGGCAGACGAAGGGATGGTAGAGATATTTGAGTTGATTATGTTCATTACTTTGGGGCAATTTTCACAATCATATTCTAAAGGGCTATCCTTAAACCATGTCATTGGTAGCCCAACTTCTTGACAAACAACTGTCAAATTGATGAGTGATATAATAGTTTTTTTAGGTAAATATATGTGTTTAGGATTTAGATGATAATACGTAGTTTCTGTTTCTTCATTGTCTTCACAGATTGCTGAACAATAGTTCAAGAGGTTCATGAGAAGAAAAATATGTAGTAGTTTCCAAGTCCTGAAAATTAAAATATTATGATATAACTTGAATGTTCATATATGGTCTCGTGAAATGATGGACTAAAGATAATAGTCATTATCATGTTATATGTATACAGTCAATTATCACATGTTTATGTTTGATCATAAGTTCATAAGATAGCACCTTCCTAGAATTAGCTGTGATTTGTATGACCCGCCTCATTCACAAATAACGGATCTAAAGAATCATTTAAATCACTCATTCTAAATCTACTCTCAAGATGAGCTCTTATATTATTCTGCAAATGATATTTTCAAAATATTGATAACTTCTAATTTTGTTCATATCATATCAAATTGGGAGAAATAAAGAAATTCTTGAACTATCTTTTCAAATTATTTGTAGAAATAAATTTTTTCGTGAGTAAAAACAAATAAGTACTTTTATCAACTTTCAAAAAATAGTCTTATGTTGAACATCCCTACGATGCATTATGTTTACAATATAGAATTTTAAAACGATTAAATGATACCAGAGTTCATTCATGGTCACATACAACGTATAAAAAGGCGATGACATCTTTCGAAGACGCCATCTATAGAAACGACATTAAACTAGAACTGCTCTCAAAGCCTCTTTTATCATTGATAATACTAGGCACAAAATCGTTGCATATTCATTCTATTACCAGACAGCGCTGTTTTGATCTGCTTTAGCCAGGATATGGATGCAATATTTGAACTCTTCTGTCGTGATAATTTTGAAAATATTAAGGAATTGGAAGCTTCAATTATGATAGTCTACATGACTTTGATAAGATGAATGAAAACACTTTTTCGTCTAATCTTATTTATTTTTACGACCGGTTTCGGGGGTATGACCCATTCTCAAGTAAAACTAACTTTTTGGAGTGTGCACCCGGATTATATGGGGTTACAGGCAGTCTGGGTGGCTAGGTAGTGATTGAATAAGGGTACCAACTATGAAATTATAGAGATTACCGAGGTTGACAAATTTATAAATTCAAGAGTGGAGAACTACATACATCGAGTTGCTCGTTTTTATTGATTTGTTACTTATCTTTACTTTACAAAATATACAATAGTTAAAGATAATCTACACGCATGTAATAAAGAGAAGAAAATGAATTAATTTGTTAGAAGCCATGAGACAGTAACTTGAAAAATAAAACTTGAGGCATTCCGTTATGATGTTAATTTTCTACGATTTATTATTTCGTTTCAATCTCCTTCGCAACTGTTTCTTTTTCAATGTAATGATCAACAATACTGAAGATTATAAAAAACATGAAATGAGCAAAAAGTTTTTTTTTGTCATTTTTTGATATTATTGCAAATGGAGGCGATAGAGCAAAAAAATTAAATCTGCGAACATCTCAGAAACAGCTGATGATTTTATCGATCTGAGAACACCATCATGTTGCATTCCTAAAAGGTAAAATTTATAAACAAACATTTGGTACTTCAATGGGAGCTAAGATAAGACCCATTTTGGCAGCATATGTCATGTCATGCGCACATAAAAGTAATAGCAGATTACACCCTGAGATATGTGCTCTCAGTAATCATGTGTTCAAAGAGGGACCCAACAAAAATCTTAGCAATTGAAAGGAATACATTCGAAAGATTGTTTTTGAAAATGTCATTTATATAACAATAAAATAATTGACCTAATAAAAGATCAGATATTGATTACCTCAGTGGAATATATACCTTTTTACTAGATACTGATAAAGGTCTTCATAATTTTCAAACCCAGAATAATTCTAAACTTTCATTATTATAATCCTCAATAGTTTTTTTCAATTTTGAAATGAATTCTCCAACATCCCTATGACAGGGTTTTACTCTCAATTAATAACATTTCTTGATGAACTTTTTCTTCAAAACTAATAAGGGTGTCAATTAATTGAATTGAAGCTGATACATTTGAAATTGGGGTTTCTCATTGATTTGCTTATAGATCAGCAGTTGTCTCTAATCACACTTGCACCTAAAAGTGTTCTCAATTGTTCCATAGTTCTAACATAGAGTAACTAACACAGCTGACAGTGTCAATTGTTTGTGGTCTCTCTCTCCTTGTTCTTCAACCACATGGCTTTAACCAGTATTTAAGAATTTTAAAACAAATAACTATTTTTATTGAATGAGTTCAAACAATCTCCTTCGTACAATGAAGAGTCAACCCCTTTTGATGTAGTGACTTGTTTTATTGTATTGTCTAGTTTCATATTTTTAGATGTAACATCTTTTTTGACACGGCTATTCTCATTAACAGTAACTCGAGCCTTTTGTAATAATTTTATAATATTGTACTATCATCATAAAAAAATGTTTGAAGCTCTTCCTTGAAGATGATAATGAATTTTACGAAAATATTGAAATAATTCGTGTACACTTCCATCTGATCACCCAAAGATCCCTCCCAAGTTTTGTTTTCAACTAGTCAGCAAAGACGAGCTGTTTCCTAGCATTTTCTTGAAAAAATCAATAACCTGAGAGCAGTTATAGTTGGGTACATAGTCATTTATTCCTGAACTATTCGAAAGTGTAATAAGATACAGAGTGTTTCAATAAAAAAAACAACTTTTTTGAGCCTCCCTGTATCCTCAATCAATATACATATAATGAAATAGAGGAATTTCCAAAATTTATTGGTTTGGTTTGCAGGTACTGTGTCGTATGAGGTGCCTCACCCTGATGTATAGGGTATAACATAAGTACGTTGAAATATTCAGGTGATGTAGTCCTTAAAGAGACAATTTAAAAAAGCTCTATATAAACTTGTGTCGTTGATACAATGTGTTGAAATTGATTTTTTATCGTTTTTTTTTAAAACTTTTGCAAAAAATAATTTATCTGCACGAACTTTGATACCCGAGGTTTTTTTCATGTGGGAAATCATAAGTTTACTTTTTTACTTTTCATGTAACATCCAGAAGGCCCTGCAAACGCTGTCAATATTCATTTCAAATCGCTCAAACTTTTTTGACAATGAACTTCTGGTACTTTTCATGAAAAACCGTAATTTCCACACCTTTTCCAAGTGAAAAAGGTACGCTTTCTAAACGAAACTGGAGGTGATCGTTCTCGAGATATGTTTGGATGTGATTGACAATGTTTCGTGGTGAATTGCCTAATATTGTATAAGATGATTTGGACAACAGGACAACTATGAAGCAACCAACGTCGTCAATATGAGCTCCCGCCCACTCATGGACATAGAGATATCCTTGTTGAAGAAAGGTCTGAACTTCGCCGTTGCGACAACATCTGTGCCTACTTTGAAGATAATTACTGCAGTGGAATCCACCAGTTTCCTCATTGATCAGACCAAGGCAGAAGAATTTATATGGGAAACCAGAGAACAGATGGATCGAGAACCAGTTCCAACATCTAACATCAGCAATGAAGAACGTAGGGCACTGGACGGCCTACGTAGAGATAACACCATCAAGATCCTATCAGCAGATAAGGGAAACGCCACTGTGGTGATGGATTCTGATCTCTACGAGGAGGTTCTTCAGAAGAGACAATACACAAAGATCGTACGGGACTCTACTACATCAATTGAAAGGAAGTTGTACCAGATTTTAAAAAAACACCAACTCCATTTTTCAGAAAAAGAGAGATCATCGCTAACACCGCACCATAGTAAGACCCCTCACTACCCAAAATCCACAAGAAAGATATTCCGCTCACACCGATCATCAGCTCCCGAGATTTGGCTATTCAAAACTTGTCTAGGAATTTACTTCCAATAATACAACCCTTACAAGGAAAAATATCATCTTTTGTGAAGGACTCAAGGCATTTTGTCAAACTAGTGGGGGCAATCGAAGTCACAGAGCAAGACCAACTGATCAGTTTCGACGTGGAAAGCCTTCACACCAACGTTCTGGTCGAAGAAGCAGTCCGGATCATACAAAGGAAGCTATCCGAAGACGGGGACTTGAAAGATAGAATGAACCAACATATAGAAGTAATTATGGAATTACTAGGATTGCTGTATGCGAAACTGTTATTTCCAACTGAAGGAGGAATTCTTTACACAAGATGAGGAACTGCCAATGGGATCGCCACTTTCACCAGTTATAGCCAACATATATATGGAGTGGTTTGAAACTCTGGCAATTGAAGAGGCCCACAAGAAACCAGAGTCTGGTTGAGATACGTTGACGACACCTTCATAATATGGAACCATGGAAATACTGAACTAGACGCCTTCCTGAAGCAGATGGAGAAGGAATTCCACAACAAATTGCCATTTTTAGACGTATTGGTGAAGTGGACCGACACTAAGTGGGAAACATCTGTATACCATAAACCCACACTCATACGGGACAGTATCTGAACCACGAATCCAACCACCAATAATCAACTAAAAGAAAAATCATCAAGACTCTATTGGACCGTGCTTCAGGGCTATATAATACGAAAAAAGGTCTGGAGAAAGAACAAGGCATCATCAAAAATGATCTTCAAAAAATGGGTACTCCAAAGTGATGGTGGAACAGATTTTGGCTAAGAGACAGCAAGAACCTCGCAAGGAAAAGAAGCCGTCACAACCAGTGCTTGCACTTCCCTACATCAAAGGATTATCGGAAAGGATGAGAAGAATTAGGTTCAAGTACAACATCAGAACCTGCTTCAGATTCGGAAAAACTATCCGTAGCAGCCTTACGAAAACCAGGCCTCTAAACGCGGACTGTGATTCCAAGAATTGCATTCACCGGACACCCTGTGAGTGCGGAAAATCCTATATCGATGAAACTAAGAGGCCATTGAAAGTCCGCATTGCCGAATACAAGAAACACACACAACGAGGGAAAACCAGTAAATCAGGAATAGCGGAGCATGTTTGGACTCATCAACATAACATCGAGTGGTCCCAAGCTGAGATCATACACAAGGAGGAACACTGGTTTAGGAGGAAATTCAAAAAAGTCGCATATATGCTGTCCAAAAACGTATGCCCTCAGAAGGCATTTTTCAGGTGATTGAACTCCTCAGGAAAACTCTCCGGTTCACAAATACGTCGTGCTCTCTCAACCAACGTTTTAGTTACCCCTCTCTTTTGTTGTGGCTGTTGGTTGAAGTTTCTGATCAGGTACATGTCTGTGTGTGTTGATTTCCTAAACACTCTGTGGCCCACTTCTGTTCTTCTTTCACAAGAAGAACCAAGAAGACTAGAGTCCCTTGGGTTTCTCCTTCCATTGCGAATTGGATTTTTGGGTCGAGAGTAAAGTTATAATAAAAATTTGTGAAGTTTCTCTTCACCAACTTGCCATACCACGGACGTCACATGATGGTAAAATCATTACTCTGAAATCAATTCGTATTTTTATCAATATCAAGCAAAAAGGCATCGATTTCACTGATGTGGTTATTATGAGACCTCCTATTAAGAGGATTTTCTGACTGATATAGAAGCCATTTACAAAAACAATCTTATTAGAGTACAGATTATCCAATCTTCACATATTGAATTTTTGAAATAAATTTCTAGATCGACGGCATTAGCCTAGGCAGAGATTGCCTGTGTTCCATGTGCTCGATCAGAGAAATTTAGAGTTAAGTGTACCTACATTGTATGATATGATAAATATCCAGATGTGATCAACACAGGGGAGGGTAATTTTGGTAATTTTTTTTAGGTTGTCTTTGTATTCAGAATATCACAAAATTTCTTAGAATGATTTATAACATATTTTTTGTTTCAATATTGTATTTCTTTATTTTTGAGATCTGTTTTAGGTCAATCGGTAAGGCGTTGAAAAATTTGGGACCAAAAAAAAGAATGTTCTTTGTGTTGATGTTTTTTTGAAGGTTTGAATATTTACATTCATGTTTGTGATAGTTCTGTTTATCCTAGAATTTTTCTGGTTGAATTTCTCCTGATTCATGAACATTCTCTTTAAACATTGGTAAGTGTATAATAGTTTGACATTTAATATATTTGCTTCCTGATATAGCTTATCGGTGAAAAAACGTTAATTTTTTTCCAGGATGATTTTTAATAGTGTGTTTTGTGTTTTTTTGTATAATGTTCAGTGTGTTGTTGAAGACTCCAACCTATATTGTGATGCAGTAAGACAGGATTGATTCCATAAACTTTTTTTCAATAGTCAGAATTATTATTGAATTCTATTCCATTTTATGACCTTCTTTGGAAACATGGTAACTGGGAGTACATTTCTCAGGAATCAATCTACTATCGCTTTCAGGGGAAGCATATACAGTGAGTTTCAAAAAGTTTGCACTACATGGAAAACTTTTTCATTATCCATTTGTCAGAAAATTTAATTCTTGATAAAAATTGATGCTTCGCAGAAAACTTGGATTTGAGTTGTCAAAATTCTGAATTTCCGAACGGTGTTCAGGGGAGAACAAAAAATAATAAGTTTGATCAGGAGTAAACTACCCTTATTTTCGACATTATTAAAAAAATTTATTTAGAAAAGTTGTTTGAATGTAAAAACAATATTCAGATTTGAAATCAGAGATAGCCACCTACGTAACAAAACAAAAAAAATCAATTTTTTTATTGATCTAGCCTCATAAAGAGTACTAGTATCTCATGACATCCCATGACACCCCAGTGAGAATAATATCAACAAACCAACAAGCAACCAATCTCTACTAACTGGAAAAAATCAATGATGAATTCCCGCATAATTTTCTGTTTTGTTATTTGATGATTTATAATATAATTAAACAGCATTTAAACAGCATAGTTAAAATCTGGAAATAAAAAGTCACACCAGAAACCATAAATCAAATATAAAATTCGGTGTTTATAAATTCGAAGTCGCTTTATGAATAACAGTCAGGAGTTCCTTCGCAAAAATGAACTACTGTATAACAAAAATATTTCAAACCAGGAAAAAAAAATTTGTAAGGTTAATTGAGAATAAACACCTTTTTTTTCTTGATGACTCGCCAATATAGGTATTTGAAATTTATAAATGCATTGTTACGTTACTCAATGAACATTAATAACACTATCCAGTACTACAGTTATATACAATTTTCACTCTAAAAATTTTATTCAGGACGCGTTTCGCTCCACGATAGCTCCATCAGTCAGATTGGTACATCAAACTATTCCACAATATCTTTTATATAACATTGGATCATTTGAAGACTCAGTGAGATAAATGATTCATTATTACTAAGTTAATTTTCTTTCTATTTCGATCATCAGCTCACTTTTGAGTAAATAGTTTAAACAATATCCTATATTGGAAAAAAATTTAGACTATAAACTACAAATTCCACCACTAACACAAGCGGATGGTTCAATTGCAACAACAGCTATAGAAAAAGCAAATCTACTAGCTGAACAATTCGCGTACCACTCCACAGTCGGTTTTCTGGAAAAGGCACCACCTACTATTTTCACACTAGAATCCACAAAGGCCAGAAATAACTTTTCGACAACGTCTGGTTGGGCAAATTCTGAAACAGATCAATATCAACAAGGTGTCTGGTCCTGATGAAGTGCCTGTCATCGTACTCAAAAAGGGCGCAAATGAACTCGCACCAGTATTTCGTAGACTTTTCAACCTGTCTTACAAGAAAAGTGTTTTCCTTCTTGTTGGAAGATTGCGCGCTTTTAGCCTATTCCCGAAAAGGGCAAGAAGAATCTTCCAATTAACTCTAGACCAGTCGCTTTGCTATCAGTGATATAAAAAATCATGGAGAAAGCTGTAAACCACCATATCCTTGAATATTTGGAAGGCTTCAAGATCTTGAGCGACCATCAATATGGCTTTTGGAAACAGAGATCAACAGGCGAATTTCTATCGTATGTCACCCATATTTGGAATAACCCAATCGAGAATCAAGGAGAGTCAAGAGCTGTTGCGCTTGATATTTCTAAGGCCTTTGACCGTGTATGGCATGAGGGTTTGCTGGCCAAACTTCAGTGCTATAGCTTGTCGGATCATTTTTGTGTATGGCTCTCAAGTTTCCTAAAAAAACGTTCCCTGTAAGTGGCCGTCGATGGATATCTCTCAAATACTTTTACCATCAACGCTGGTGTTCCCCAGGGATCCATATTGTCTGCAACCCTATTTTTATTGTACATCAACGACTTATTGGAAAAAACGGAGAATCCAATATATTGCTTTGATGACGACAGCACACTTGTCTCGTCATTCCATTTGGAGACCAGGAAATCGGTTGCGGATGCACATCTTCACCGGCAGCAGGAGGTAGCATATCTCAATGAGGATTCAGAGGTAATTTCGAATTGGGGTGGAAGTAACTAGGTTCAATTCAATGCCACGAAAACCAGGCATTGGTTTTCTCCAAAAAGATGAATGTCTGTTAACCGGATATAATAATGTCAGGACAGACAATTCCACTTTCTGCTTCGATGAATTTGTTGAATGTTGAAATGGACACTAATATGTCTTGGCACAATCATGTTGCTGAAATTTCAAGGGCTGCTTCTCAAAAGCTTGGAATACTATTCCGAATCAAAAAACTGTACACGCCTCAGCAACTTTTGATGCTTTATAAAGCTCAGATCAGACCTCTCTTGGAGTATTGTTCTCATGTATTCCATTCAAAAAAAGCCATCCGCTTGATTGGAGATGCAAACATAACTTGCAATCTTGATAGTCTGGAACATCAAAGAAAGGTTGGAGATTTGTCTCCCTTCTATAGATACTTTTACGGGACTTGGCACATTTGATTCCACCAAGAGCGGTGCATATCAGAAATACGCGACAGACTGTGGCTGCTCATCGTTCCGAAGTTCACCTAAGTACACCTCGAAATTTCCTGTTTGAAAACTCTTTCATTTAGAGAACTGCGTTCATATGGAATAAACTTCCTGATAACGTTTCTCCCAGTGGATTCAATCTCCAGCGATTCAAATCTAATGTAAATCACTACTTTCGAACAAGCACCGCTCTAAGAGCGCCTTAAGGTTTATCCTGTAGTGCTTGTGTTTTTTTCTTAAAAAAACATTTAGACTCTATCATAAACCACCTACTTCTTCTAAGTGTGTTTACAAACCCTGTTGAATCTTTGTGCTGCCTGGATCATCACTATTATTACACTGGCCTAATTTCTCATTTATTTTATTCTTACGCCATTTCCATGCATCTTTTGAAATTCCGCAATCTCGCAACCGATGTGGAATGCTATCTATTTCATTACATTTCAAACATAAATTGGAGTCACTGATTCCATGTCTCACAGTTTTTGAACCAACCACATATATTTCGTTTATGGCTTTGTATGCAACGGATCTCCATTTTGACGAAATATTAAGGTTTTCACTGACTTTCCATATCGTACTTCATTTAATATTTGTAAATTTCATTTCAAATGAAAGTGTAACTATAACTTTTTTAGAATAATTTCGATAAATATTTTTTGTGATCATTATAACATTTTTGTCCAATACCCAGTCAGCTTCTTGAATAAATTCATGATAGTTTTTAAGATAATTGTCTATTCGAATATTTGTGTCATTTTTAAATATAACATTTGAGGTCGATTTGTATGAAATTTTGACTCCACAGCTTGCCCACAAATTTTGTAAAGTTTTAACAAACAGCGATTTTGCTTTCAGTTCAAAATTCGAAAGTTATCCGTCCCGAACGTTCATTGTCCCCCCAAGCTTTTACAGCCACGTTTAAATCCAGCTGCCCAAAATTTCACTATGTTGAATGATGGTGCAGAATCCAACTCATCTTTGACTTGCGTAGACGTAGAGCCTCTCAAAAACAAGTATTCAATGACAGCTTGATACTCGATTTTGTCCGGTTTTATAAAAACACTCACATCAACTGTTACATTACAAATGCGCGTCCAAAATGGCTGTAACTCTGATCAGTAACTGTCAACAGATGAATGACGTATTCCTCTAGCTTTCACTTACGAATGCTGCTATCTTCATGCTGAGATCGAAAACTTTTCATACCACCTTCGTAAGTTATGCTCCAGCACAGATATACCTCTCCTTCTCTGAGTAACTTTATCAATGTCGGAGAAAACAATTAAAAATTTGCAAATTTCGATATATTTCGATTCGGAAAAACTTTTATTTCCATCGAATTAGACAAAGCTTTTTATTTCCATGAAATAAAAATTTCATTGTATAAAACAATCATTAACTCATTTTTGGAGATAATAAAGACGATTTAATATTATTATTGACAGTCGATTGAAAAATGGTTGAATCTTTCTCTTGAAGATGATCACTTGGTAATCAAAACACGTGTTGAGGTGTTAAAAATAACGGTTTGGTGTTGGGATAAAACTCCAGTAAGATTCATTACTACACCAAAGGTTCCAAAACAGTGCATTACAAGTTTCAAAATCTACCCGTTTCATCAGAATGAATCATTCATCTTATCAAGTTTCGTAATTACCTGTTGTTATATGAACGACACTGTAAAAGAATTTGATATACCAGTCCAACTGATGAAGTTGTCGTATAGCGAAACGCGCCTTAAATTTTCAGTTTGGAAATTGTATAATTATTATTACGGATAATATTTGAAATTCGTTCAAAAATATACCGAATCTGTAAAAATTTGGTGATAACTGATGATACATTCGATAAGATAATTTTGCTAACCAATACAACTTACATTTCAAAAAAATTGGTACACACAAAAACTCGCAATTCAATTTCAAACGTATTTCAAGAAATTGAAATATATCTCTCGACTGACATTCTGAACTAGTAATAAGTTTCGATTTCTAATCTATTAAAATACTGCAATGAATTCAATGTCAATATTATGGGAGATAAGAACTGCATATCTTCAAATTTTGCATTGAATTCATATTTCACGTAACATGTAACTTTCATGTTTATATCGCAAAGAAAACTGTATTCATTCTCTATTTTAGGTAACTATCATCTGATTCTTTCCCAATTTTGTCATTGTCTACTTACCCTATTTCATTATCTAAGTACATTGTATTATTTGTATTATCCCCCAAACAGAAGTGACTAAAATAACTAGATTCATATGAAGTTCATAGAGATAAATTTCATTTGTCAATTTTATATAACAGATTCGACTTGTACTGTGTTATGTACCAATTCACCAAAAATCGTTTATAAATACATATCCAACCAAATATTGAGCAGATGAGCAGTCTGGCAATTCTTCGGCATCTTTTTATCCTTGTTAGGGTATATCAACTCTAGTGCATTTTTCTGATTTTTTTTCAACAATGGTAATCGATACAGTGACCTGTATATCACTAGATATTTCAAATTAAACTCCCTCCCCCGATGTGTCTGATTGTCTGTCTGAATATGATAAACTCAATAACTACCTAACGGACATGGCTTTTACCAATGCACGGAATGATTCAAGAGAAATTTTTATGTGAGAATGTTTATGGTTTATGAGAACTGTTTGAAGAACACTTACAGTTTTGTTTCGGGAACTTACTTCTTTGCACGATCTTCATATCTTTGTGAGTTCATTTTGAAATTAACTGCCTTCTTCCTTTCTTTGAAAGATTCCCACATTTTTGTATCGAGATGGAGAAGTAAAAATTCAAAAACTTTCTTTTCCATGAAATAATATCTTCTAAAACTATACAATACAGATCAGTATTGTGCTAACAATGTTTTCTCTCAGTAAATCGTCTCTAAACGTGGTGATTCAAATTTCTTACCTTGACGTCAATTGTCACCACTGTAACAACTCATATATTCTCTAATGTTGTCATATTGTTTAATGGAAGGAAGATATTAAGGGTGGGAAGTTTTGAAATTGACACCCTGTATATCATTCTGACCTTAGATTGATAGCCGTCATTTCGACTGTTTCTTCAAGGAAATCATATCAGACGAAAAAAGACACCTAATGAACTGGAGTTTCTGTCAAAGTATGAGTTACAATTCTTTCAGGCTTCCAAGGTGTCCATCAATCAGAGTATCGTTTATTCTATATACTAAAGAAATGAAATTCCATCAGTTGCATCATAACAAAGCCAGAAAAAATTATTGAAATAGAAACTCTGAGACGAACTGGATGGTGTTTTAGGAAATGCGAAATGCAGAATCATCCAAGTAAATGAAATAAACAATAATATTTTGAAAGGGTGTTTGTTGTTTTATGACTGAATTTTAATCTGGTGCGTATACTTATACTTCTTGAAATCAAATAAAATCAAAAAAATAATTCGAGCAGAAAACTGATGACATGAAATTAAATGCCCATTGGAATATCATTCGGTTGTTTCAAAAGTTTTGTCCGTTTTGATGTCATGTGTTTTTTTATCGGATCGTCACGTGTGACAAAAAGTGGATGCTCTACGAGAACAGGAAATGTTCATGACATTAATTGGACACCGATGAGCCTATCAGACACTTCCCAAAGAGAAAAATCAACTTAGGAAAGACCATGGTTGTTGTATGGTGGATGCGGCTTGTGTTCACTATAACTTTCTGCAACCGGGCCAAACCGTTACAGCAGAATCCTATTGTGAGAAAATCGACTAAATGTACCGATAACTGCGTCAGCAGCATGCGGCACTGATCAACAGAAGAGATCCGATCCTGCCCCACGACAACGCCCGTCTGCACGTTTCATAAATCACCGTCCAAAAACGAATTGAGTGTCGAAGTTCTGCCTCATCCACCATACTCCCCAGACCGCTCGTCACTTGACTACCATCTTTTCAAGCATTTCGATAACTTTCTCACCGGTAGAACTTTCACCAATCAGAACCAGGCGAAAACGGCCTTCTTTGACTTTATCGAATCCTGAGCACACTGACGGAATTCATCGACTTTAGTTACGTTGGAAGAAGTACACTGATTGAAATGGCGCTTATTTCGATGAAATTGAATAAAGTAGACTCATAAACACGCACAAAACTTCTGAAACAACCCAATAATTATTTTCTGTTGAGAATTCAAGTACATTGTAATAATCATAACAATGGAAAACAAAATAATGAAACAGGTTCTTCAAAATTAGCATTCTCAAGGCTGAATCTATGAAATGTTCGACTTTGTATTTCACAAAACACACATGAACGAGTTTGATTCTTCAACTGACAAATTGAAAACATTCGGAAAACACAGAATAGTTACAATTATTTTTGATACCTCAAAAATAGTAGGAGAAATTTTAAAATAATGAATAAATCAAATCACTCTGTAAGTATCTTAAAAACTTATCAGAATATCGAAAGTTGACGTAAAACCGATTTACTCAATTCACAAAAATATCAGAATATTTACGCAACGCTCAAATATATCATATTGGTGAAAATTTTAATGTTGGTGACAGAATTATTTTAATAACCTACGAGATTTAAAAAGTTTTCAAGTTTCTTTATTGTCGCTTGTTTACGAAATCTGTCGTTGGGCAACTCGAAAAGAAAATTTGTGCCTTGTAGAAATAAGAAAACAAAGTTTATTTTGATACACAATTTCACTATTGTAGATATAAGAAAATAACTCATGTTTCATAAATTATTATTACTGAAGAAGGTAACAATACGATATAGATGGAAGATAATAACTGGGTAGAGAAGAGATCGACATTACTAAGAATTTCTTATTCTGAAATACATATTTACAGGGACGTTTAGAGGCAATGGTTGCAAAAAGGGCTAGTCTGGTCTAGTCAATCACAAAATACACCCAATATGTGAGCAAATAGGTATTATTAGTCAATTTTGTGTATGTATTTATTTTCTAATATGACGATTGAATAATTGAATTCGTTCGTCATAGCCGTCACCATTGGAGAGACCATTGGATCGACCGATAAATTATCGATAATTTATTGACGAGTATAAATCCTCCAACTGGAGGATTATTTCTCGTTATATCATCAAATACACTTTACACAGTCTCAATATGCTAAGGATCCTCTGATAAATCACAATATTTTTCAGGCATATCTTGGATTCGTTTTCTATATCCATTTTCTCAATATAGAAGTATTTCACAAACTGAATTTTCCATCTCAAGTTTCGAAGCTGTGACCATATTAGAATTCGTTCAATACAGAATGCCAAATATAATATAGCCGCCTGACTGTCTCCCTGTGTTGAAAGACCTAGAACATTCTTGTTTTCCAAACTACAAAACGAATCCTCAAATCTACCAAGTCAAAAAATTGAGCAACGAACTAATTCATTTTTTGTGGATAAATGCCCACGTAAGGCTCAAACATAAGTAATATGTAGACCATCTCGCATGTAATAGCATTAGTTTGAAAATGCCTTCAAGCCTTGATATACGTGAAATGGTCAAAAAATAAGATGAAAGTTCTAATTTCTATCAGCAATATTTTTAATGTTTGTATACTCGTCTCGAATATATGTTCACAGTTTCCGATGTTGAGCATGTTTAGTTTTTTGATGAGAAGCATAAAAGTCAGAAGTGCTTGACAGTGACACACTGTAATCGTACTCTGAGTCAGAAAAATGTTTACGAATGGTACAAATTTTTATACATAGAAGATCGAGAAGATGTGAATGACGCCGTGGATGCCCCAGCACATCAACAACCGATGAAAATATTGGGAAAGTCAAAAAAATTGTTATGGAGAATCGTCGAATCACTATTAGAGAAGTTGCTGAAGATGTCGGTATATCGGTTGGCTCCTGCCATGCTATTTTTTCGGAAATTTAGGGCATGAAGCAAATTTCCTTGAAAGGCTAATAATTGGTGACGAATCATGTGTATATACAGTTATGACATCGAAACACCAAAATTCAATCGTCCCAATGGAAGAGACCAGGAGAGTCAATACCAAATAGTTTTCGAATGTCCAAAAAATAATGAACATTTGGACATCCTACAAAATAGGCTACGATCATTGAAAATAACATCCTTCATTCAGTTGTAAATTTTGCATATCAACATCGCACGATATGCAGTATTTACTGGGTATCGTACGACTTCCTCACCTTTGTTTATCCCATGTTTATGTTACTATACTTTGTCGCGACCTACCTCCAGTGATGTGAATATTCGAAATGTCCTAATAGGCCTCTGCATGAGAAGCGATTATCCTAATCTATCCTTATTACCATTTCCTGGGTTGTTATAACAAATCCCTTCAACTTCAACTCTGCCAACTCTGTCCATTTTTATATCATTTTGATATCAATTAAGCGACTAGCTGAATGTCCAAGCCAAGCAAAATTAACATGAAAATTCGAAAAATAACTTTGCCATAATTCATCATATTAACTGTACCTAAATAGTGAAGTTATACTGAGATTTATAATAAATGGTGAATGAAATATTCAAATGTGATATAGAAGTGATTACTGTAATTTTGTAAAGCTTGATTTTGCAAGTAACAAAAAATTACTATATATCAGTTGATGTGTATAAGTTTTTAAAAAAATTAATTTGCACTGAAGCACTCGCTATCATAACGTATGTGGGTATGTGTTTCGAGGTTGCAAGATCCGGATAGTTTTCTATAAATAGTTGTAAATATCCATGTTCAGTTTGGCAATATCATTAATGCTATACTCAGATTGCAACACTTCTCGTACCCGTTCAAGGAGGCAACGAATATCCACATACCAAAGCAGCATATCCCCATATCAATCGAGTTTCCTCGAATTGATATGGGGATATGTACTTCAATTTCATAAATCGAATACATCGACAAATATTGATATAACTTCTACTAAGAAAATTGTACAGTTATGGGCAAAAATCGCGATACGTTATTCTAAAAAAAATTGCGGGTGCGTCTGATAGTAATTTCCTTAAAAAATCTCCAGTGATTAATTTTTCCCAAGTAATTTGAAAAATCTGAGGGACAATTCAACTTGTGATGTAATGACCTACTTACCAGTGAAAAAAAAAAGAATCTTCAAAGAACGTAATGTAAAACTGAACTGATGAAAGCGATATTGCTACCGGAATAACATATTTGTTTCAGAGGCCGAAATAACAAATCAAAAATGTTCTCACCAAATGTAGATTGGAAACAAATGTGAATATGTTATTTTATATCTAAGAATTCAAGTGAACCACTTTGATGCTTAACAAACAATTCTGTGGAAGATTCAACCTATATATATATTAAAAAATCCTTCTTCATTGACAACTACAGATTTATAACCATTGTTAGTAAAGCAACTACGGGCAAAATTTCTAAAATATATTGAGGCAAACAGCAGAATGGAAGTGTATTCTTATCATACAAGTTATTTCAATATTTCTATAAAATTTTTCGGGGAAAAGCTACAAAAGATGCAAAACTTTTTTTTATTTTGTTTATCATGGTGATTTATATTGTTTTAAATATTACAGCATGTATTCAGGTTTTTTTTGGAGGAAAACTAAATGAATTCTCATAAGTAGTTGTTCTAGTTAACGATCATTCAATCGATTATACACAAACAAAAATTCTCCATTAAGAACCAGATGCATATTGAAGGCGGTTTCAAAATATGACTTAAATAAAAATTGAAGAAAACAATATCTACAAAAATCTATTTATTTTCACTAACATAAAACCCTGGATACATCCTCTAATATTCAAAATGGTTTGCTGATTTATGAGAACTATGTCCGATGAAATTCTTTTGGATTTGTATCAAAATACTCAATATTTTATGTATTTCTCATTCCGGTCTTAATACTCGTATATATTCGTATATTCATCATTTCCATTCAGTCTATCTACTCTATATTTGAGATTTTTATGTTCCAAAATTATCTAAAATATTTCAATGGTTACTCTCAATTTCAATAACTCACTGATTTCGAGTTGGTGACTATGATTAATATGCTGGATGTTTGAAATTCCTGAAAGAAACGTGAACGAATTATTTAACTGGGTTGAATTACTATTCTTTGGACAAAAATGAAAATAATCTTCACTAAATAATAACTGAAAAATTTGTGCCTTCACGACAATAGGTTACTCTCCAGAGCAAAATAAACAACAGTTATAGTAATTAATTTGTAAGCAACTATTAATTCCGTTAGTGGAAGATTTATCTCACAAAGTGAAAGTTACTTTTATGATAACCAATAGATAAATATCAAATATCCAAAGTGGATTTTGTGTCTGTCAAAAGTCGGAACTGAGGTGATTCAAGCATTCTCAAATTATCATACAAAAAGAATTATTCGAATAAGAATGAGAATTTCACAGTGAATCTGGACTTGAAACATTACTGTAAGGAGACCCCCATTTTTATTCGAAGTTTCAGTCAAATCCCTATCAAGGGATTGAAAATGAAAGTGGAAAGACTCCCCAGTTGTTAATATAAATTATTGAAATAAAGGAGTTATCAAGGTAGATAATTTTTCAAATCCGCATTGCAAATGAAATGTTTTGTCCCATCCGCATTGCTTGAATGACATTTTTTGTGCCATTGAAATCGACAAAAATTCAATATAATCACTACACCCCTGTTGATTCATTTATCAAAATAATGTAGTCCCTGAAAATGAAAAATATTTCACCAGACATTTTGATAAGAATCGGGAGAAGAATGAGTGTTGTTCGTATGTAAGATCTAGATCCTAGTTCCACAAAACACTCAAATTAATAAGTACGCCTCTGAGTGTCAATATGTAAATGCGCAGAATATTTAGATAACACATTATCTAAAGTCTAAACAAATCATTAGAGGTCATGTTGCTCTCTGATAGGTATATGATATTTCGTTGAATAAACTTCGGTGAATCCCAAGCGAAACGAAATGAAGACTAGGGGCTTCCCAAACAGATTTTTCGAAGTTTTTATGTTCTAGTACTCTCTAAGATTTGTTATATGATGGTGATTTGAAATCGAGCATTTGCCGAAAAGTAAAAATAACCAATTTGAAAATAAATAGAATTAATAACGGAAAAATGTTGAGTAAATTGATGATGAGTTTGTTTTCTCTCTTCATGTTTTACAACCCTGTCGAAATGAATGAATTATCAAATCTCAATTTTACGTCAACCCAACGTTCGAAACTTTCTTAAATACTCAATAAAAGTGAAGGATTGGATTTCAGCTTTTTTTTTATACTTCCAAAGTACTTTATGAACACATGCACTTCGTTCCATTAATTTTGCTGCCAAATTATCACAACTGAGTTGTAGCGTATACATCTACAGAGTCTGTCAGGAAATCCAAAGAACAAAGTGGAGAATTCGGAAAAGTCTGGAATTACGACTGTGATGTAAAATATTATGGACGGACTAGAAGATCTATAAAAATCTTATATATAAAAGAAAGTCGTGTTAGTTACACCACTTATACTTTTATCCCGTTAAAAAGAAAAATAGTAATAATAATAATAGGAGAACTCAAGAACGGCTTTACCGATATGGATGAAAATTGGTG
Organism: Leptinotarsa lineolata; assembly: GCA_015342045.1. Classification (NCBI taxonomy): domain Eukaryota; kingdom Metazoa; phylum Arthropoda; class Insecta; order Coleoptera; family Chrysomelidae; genus Leptinotarsa; species Leptinotarsa lineolata. The sequence goes on along the minus strand of WOGR01000411.1, from coordinate 7 downwards.
GGGAGGT
>WOGR01000410.1:0-26111 GCA_015342045.1 Leptinotarsa lineolata | reverse complement strand
TATAAAAGAATGTGCAAAATATTTTCTCTGGAGTAAATTGCAAAGAAAGAGGCTTTTTTATGCGAATTCAAATTAATGTAACAACATAATTCAAGTCTTACAGCCCTTGTGGTTAATTTTTTGAATTAATTACCGAAATGAATTGCCCAAAATGAGATTTTAATGACAAAAAATTAAAATTGTCGCAGATGTGGACGTATAAATTGATAATTTCGAAGATGTACAGCCCTTGTTGAGCAATGTGCTTTAATTAGGAGTAACCCAACTTAGGGTAGAAAGATAGATTAGAAATGTTACGTCAAGATTAATTGCCTCCTGCGACCTAATCCATGTTTCTCGGAAAATCAAAATATAATGAGAGAGTCATTGAATTCATTTTGGATTTCGTTGAGACAAAAGGGTATAATATTTTTCCAAAGTATGTAGTGGAGTACATAGAGTGATTAACGTATAGTATAATTATCGAAAGTATTATTATATTTCATAATGATAATTAGTGATGATTCTGCGTTTTTTTCCAGTACATTTTCCTGATTTTGATTTTCATTCGTTATGAGTAAATTTGTCGAAGTTTTGATTAAACGAATGATTGGCAACTTCACATGTACAACGAAACAATGAAAGTATTTATATTTGTGAATATATCACTGAAAATATTGAATTTTTAGGTATATACTTTGACAATACAATGGCGTAGATGTCACATTACAATTATATGTATGAATGAACCCGTAAGGTTCATTCTGAGAAAATTTCAGTCCTATAGTATGTCGAATTGGAGGACCAGTTGAAGTACAAAGTTACAAAAGTTACCTAATTTAATAGGTAGAATTAGAACGTGGAATACATTTTCTGAAAAATATTTTCCCACACAGAATGAAAATACCTACTATCTGTCTGCGTGCATTTCATTAACTAAATTCGGATCATCAGAAGATTATTGAAACTGTTTTGATCTTCTGGTGATTCAAACTTGGTTGACAAAACTCGCTCTGAAATACACAATTCTTGTTCTGGTGTGGGAAAGGTGTTTTCAATAGATGGTAACGTAATGTTTCTAAAGCTTGCAATATGAATGCATATCAAATTTATTTTTGAAAAAAGGTCTAAAGACACTGTGTTCTTGCAAGTTATTCGAAATGCAAGTTTATGTATAGGTATTACCATTATCTACACAAAGAATTCCGAAACAAACGATGCTTTCAGTCTTGACGACTGGACGAATCTAGAAAGTATGAGGGATGTGAACCAGACCGTAAATAACTTCTAACCAAATTCAATGAATTTTTTCAGTTTTGAAAATTTTCAGTTATTCATACAAGTGGGATTATCAGTCCGATTGAATAAATACTGCAGAGCTTCTCGAATTAACCCATATAGTAGTGTCAATCATTCCACTAAGAATAGGTTCTCACTTTTCCAAAATGCATTCGTCAGCTGTCTATCCACAATCAGTGATTTGACTGTTTTGGAGTGAAACACATGGAGTAAAAGACATCACCCTTAATTCCAACCCGCAACTTAGTTTCAATAATAATGATGATAAAATAGTATGATTCAACTTACTGCATAGATGGTATCATTACTATGAATTGTATAAATTTTCAAAAAGCTTAGTACTGATAACGTTATAATTAAAATTTATTAGATCTAAACCAGAAATATGTATACATTATTTTAGGACCATTATAGGTATAGCAGGTACATATAAGTTGTAGTGAAAATGTACAGAAAAAGTTCTTGTACTATCTTCGCTTTGAAGATAGATATATCCACCGAGAGGTTCCAGTTAGTCTGATTTATTAAAGAGATTTGAATTTGTAGTTTCATGAAAATGTATAATAATGCCCTTAGTTTCACGACTCTTGTAATATACACAGTCATAATACAAAAAGAACAGGTTCAAGTCCTCTTAAAATCAGAATATATAAGCCTAAAGTATCAGGGAAATCACTTTGTGATATATTACTACAGAAAATACAAGAACTACGACTAATACCATTCAAATTTGTTATAAAACACATCTGCAAAAATGTATATAATATTTCATTATTGAAAGTATTTATGCTGTCTTGATAATTTATTAAAATACACCCAATCTAACAGATCTCTTGAAACATGAATAAAAACTTTTTTTAAATTTGTTCATTGATATCATTATTATTATTTTTGTTGTTAAAACATAGCAGTTAAAGTTACTCACAATTTGTACCAAGAAACTACAGCGACATTTGCCAAATGTACGTTTTTTCAATAACATTTCCTAAAGAAGTTATTCAATATTTTTCAATTATGTTTCCAGGGATTCATTGTTCGAAATTGGTTCTAGGGGATGTGTGAATTCAAAATATTACTTATATCAATTATGGATTGAAATAATCTATTTTTTTACTTTACCGGCCTATATATGATTCATTACTTTCTGTCCTATATATTCATCTCATCTTTAACACACCATTTCGATTTTTCAAAATACAAGGTAGTTTCCATAATATTTCTCATGAAAAATTAAAGAGAATACTTGAATTCGAAAGTGCTCTTAAACTCTTAAGAAAAACATATCAATATGATTTTTCCTCTACGCTACGCACAAGAATAAAATCACAAAAATATCATCGAATATTATTCGAAGTACCCAGCTTGAAAAAACATCATCTATAATTTTTTTAGACTTTCGCTGCCCAGAAGTAAGCAACTTGTCATGCATTCGTAAACACACCCAATAATTGATAATTAATGAATCTTCTTTAACAAACCTAAATATCTTAATAAATTTGAACCCTTACCCAACGAGATCAGAACAAATCCCCTTATGTTTACACACCGACCATGAATATTGATGTTTTATAACCCAAAAGTGAAATGTCCCTATTCAAATAACATTTTTGAGCGGTTGATGTCAAATACTGGGGTGACATTATCAAAGCGAAAGGGAGATTTAGATTAATTCCAAGTTCAAAGGACCCGTTGGTATGCTTGCTTTGTGACTCTATGCCTCATTTGCTGATTATTTTTATTGACCAGACAGACACTGGCTGAAGCTCAAGCCGGAATACTTTTCAGTTAAAGAAACAGCTTATTACGCTTCTCGAGTTCTTTTTGTCAGTGAAAAGGCATGTTTCATTCAGATTTAATGTATTCCGTAGGATGGAACAAAATACTCTCTCAGTTGCCAGCTGGAAAAGTGACTCGGAGAAATAGTAATCATGCCAAACTTTTGATTAAGGTCTAATATATAAAAAAATTCTTTCCAACATATTTGCATGTAATGATCACTTATTTTTGCTAAAGTTTAAATGAAGCGTCAGAAAATTGCGTCAAATCACAGCTACCCGTAGCTTTGAGGTTTTCTCCATTCATCTCGATTCACTTTTTGAGAACTTTTTCATTTGAAGAACAGTGTTCTTACAAAGGAGCATTTCCAATACTGCTAATTTTGCATAGGCACCGCTCTCTCAGAGCTTCCTAACGATTATCCTGTAGATCAGATGTATTTCTACGAAAAACGTTACAGGCATGCATTCCTCTGAGAGGGATGAGAATTGTAAAATCTCGCTGTATTTTCCGAAGGCTTTTTCTCCTATCATGTTTTTTCAGATTTTTTTCCAGAAACATTTTGAACTTGTTTCCTCTCGGTACTAATTTCAACCATCAACGTGTCGAGCTCGAACGAAGGAACCACGAAGTGAAAAGTAGGTACTTGGCTCTCTGAACACAAGATGAATTGTCGCCTGGGGAATACGAACAAATCAGCTGCAGCGGAAACAATAAAAAATAAATTGGAAGGGTAAGTGAACAAAATGAAGGACCAACTCAACAGGACGTCATTGAAAATGTGTAGTATACCAAAACCCAGCAAGATTCAACGCTACATGCTGTTACCATAGTTTTAAACTGCGGAAATTACTTCCAAAATAATGAAAATGCAGTTTGCATATACCTAACCCTATCCGATGAAACAACGTTAAGGGAGAAAGTCAACAGGCTCATATCAGAAATTTTTCAATTGAGCTAGTTTTATAGAAAAATGCATTTCTTCAAGAAGTATTCATATAACTGTAAAAAACTATTAGGGCAGTTGCTCATGAACTGTTGGAATGTCCCAACATCTCAAGATTCATGAAAAAGAGATTCATTAACGGAAGATGAAGAACAGAATGCTCTTAGAAGGCAAAGCAAAAAAGAAGAAACGAAAGATAATCAGCATCCAACTGAAAATCTGGTTCTACAGCAAAGTTCGACATAATTTGGCGAGTTGTCACGTATGCTGGAGTTGCTGAAGAATAATGGACTCAGGGGGATAAAAATAATGGACTCTGGGGGATTTCCAATTCTTCCGACCACTGCCTTGCATGTGGAAGAGTCTAGGCGGCAACGACAGTGCATCAGATGGTCGTACCAAGAGCACATACTAGAAACATGCTGGACCCGTCGAGCGGGGAAACACTTCACTATCAAAGGACCCTGGCATTAGTTAGACCTTTGCACTTCGAAGAAAGGCCTACAACGTGTTCATCATCGTTACTAGAGACCGAAGGAAGAAGTGTCTGGATTGGAATATCAAAATGAGAGATGGAGTGTGATTATGCCAAATCAAGAGAGTCAGTTTCAAACTATAAAGGATAAGGAAAGGCCTTTACTAGGTAACCATAATGACGAACAATTTGTTCTATAAATTACCAGGGATAGAGTATTCACAATAATCCAGTACGAAGAAATTATATCTAACAAACTCTTGGAACGCGAATTAGTTCTGACAAGCGAAGATATTACAAGCGACGAGATCACAAACGAAGAGATTACAAGCGAGTAAAAACACGCGAAATAAGGGCAATAACTATGAAGTGTAATTGAAGCTATTGATTTTGAATAAAAATGATAGGATTTATTAAATACTTGCTTCACTCTGATGTACAAGAAATAGTCGAAGCTTTCATCAAAAACTAGAATTTCCCTTGTTTCATGTTACTCTGTATCTGAAATATTAAGAAAAAAACACCTGTGGCATCTTTCCGTATTCATTGCGAAATACAGTCCTATAACTCCATATAATACAATTACAAATAATTTGCACGAGTCGATCCGTTTTAATATATGCGTCAAACCATCGGTGCGAGGAAATAATTGGGACACGATGTAATTTCGAAATTTATTACACTGCTTCAGTGTTCCTTATGCCAGTTCAATCCATTGTACAGGGTGGAGTATTATATAACTGGTAAATTTTGATATGATCTCTTGTTAAAAACGAATTCACTGTCTGCTGGCAGATTATGAATTACAAACACATTGAAATTAGAGAAAAGTCAAACATATTCTACAGGGTGGATCATTGAAAACATACCTATAGCCAAAGTTCTTATGTTGATGCTTTGGTATTAGAAAACATAGAGCATTGGAATGTCAATAATAGGTTCTCCTAAAAATGCAAAAATAAAATCAATCTTGCAAAAAGGTAATGACATCTCCTCTCTCGAAGAACTTCTATGGGATAGACGGTAGACTCAATCCTTTAGGAGATTCCTTCATCATTGATATTCGTGGATTGAGACTTCTGTCGGGCCAATGGATGGCGTCCTCATAAAAGGAGATGCCCTTAAATTTTTTTTTATCCAGGCAATGCCTCAAAGGACACTTTTGAGACCAATAATGCATTTGTGGTTCCGCCTAGCACCACTGATGAGATCTTGTGGTCAAAACAGCGTTGTTTGGTGTTGTAAAACGAATAATTGGTTTTTGGGGTCTGGTTTCAACTAAATAGATCTTTCTCGAAAACTTGCCGAATCAATCAAGTAAATGCTGAAAATTTCCGTCAATCTCCATATAATAATACAGATCTCAACGACCAGAAGGTCGTGAGTTCGGTCTCAGCCTCCACTAGATATTTTTCTCGAGAGAATTTATCTAGTTGAAACTGGGAGGATTCTGCAACGTTACATGGCTGACGGACTGAGAATAGCCATGCTGCTCCCTCGGTGGCTCGGGAAGTTATTAACATTGCCTACCTAGGACACGAGGCTAATGACCAATGTAGTCGATGCCGATGACACCCAAAAAATATAGGTTATCTTCAATCCGTTGTCATTCATTTTGATGAAGTGTCACTTTGCGACACATTAATATTCCATTTTTCCTGGTCTTTCAATGAGTCACGTAGGGTGCAATGTACTTTGTTTTTCTTGTGTTTATACTCATCTATCTACTACTCATACGTTCAGTTCGGAGGCTCAAATATGGACAGGAAGGAGTGTTTGAACACGAAACAAGTAATTTGTTTCTCAGGAAAAGTAGTTCTCATAATAGTTTTCTTCTCAAAATTTTCAGTTGAATCACCCTATTAAACATTCAGAAGATCAAGTTATTTGGGAACACTCTATATACAGTGTACGATTGATGGGTAATCAGTGTGATAGCCAAAAATCTAGAAACAAGCCCAAAATGTCAACCTAGGCAGTAATTTTGTGGTTCTTCTTATGTTGTTTAGAATCATGATCGGAATCCGACCAGCAGCTATTTCTTGGTCTGAGTAAAACAATTTCACATCGGTAGCCGTCGAACCGCGGTCACTTATTACAGAGAGAAAACAGTGCCAAAGGGCGTTTCTCTCCTTTGTCAGGAATGTATCATCAAATATATCAACTTATAATTCTGTTTGAGACGACTGCGTGCTGTATGATTAGGTCCGTGATAGTGGATCGAAATTAGAAAATAGATCAATTATATATTTGGCATTTTTGGTTTCGAGACAACAGGATTAACATTCTTGGATATTTTAATTGTAATGTTGTCTTGGGTACTATAATTGCTAAATGCCTGGGTAATTTTTGAAGTAGAACTTCTTTACGCGTGCTTGACTTGGAAAGTAAACTGCTGAATGCGTGATGAGAGCGTTACGAAAAGTGTAATCGGGCGAGGCGAACGGAAGTTAAGAAAGAGATATAAGTTAATGAAGATAAAAAGAGAGAGAGTTATGTTTCGAACATTGCTGTAGGGGCAAGAGAGAGAGAGGTGCGAGCACACATTTACGGTCGAGTAGACTCTGAAGAATTAAGAGAAAACTATAATACGTTGCCACTAATTTTAGGCAGCACCAATCAACTAAGTAAGTTCCAGTTGATAAGTCAAGAAGAGTACTTCGACCACGCCACTGAAGATGACTGCCGCAGTTGCAGTTGAAACGTTTGGAGATTATAACCCAAGAGGACCACGGTGGAACCCGGAAACCAACTTAAACATAGAGTAAGTTTATTTGGGCTGTTTCGGCAGCGCATTGGTTCGATTCGAATTTCTAGAGAAAATTATGGCCTAAAACCGTTTGAGTAATGAGCTACAAAGAGGCAAAAAATCAAAATTTGGAAAGAAATAAATAGAATCAATGTATAAAGTACACAATTCTCCATGGATCAGTAATATTTAATGAGATATTGACACTTACTGATGAAACTCTTTGAAATAATTCACTTTTTCAATAAAACACTCAGTATTCCTCATTTCGAAAAAAAAACACTGAATTAAATTATTGTTTATTCAAAATATAACGAAATTATATCATCAAATATTTGGTTCTGTGTAACAATATACTCGTTACGGTCGAGATAACGGTTACTTGAGTGATGTCCCGGCCACTTAAGTGTAACGTACCATTGAATAACGCTAAATTTTCAAAAGCAATTTAGTGACATGAATATTCCCTAGAATTCCTAAACTTTGATTACCTCTCTAATGGCAAAAAAGAAATTGAGTATTTCGATTCCTACTTGGCATCCCAAGAATACGACTGAGTGAGAAGAAAATAAAGTTGATCCAATATTTCCCCATTTAATAGAGAGACTATATGCAAAAGTGACTACTTAAAATTTGCCGAATATACTCAAACGCGATTTAAATCATTGAAATATAGGTTTATAATCGATACAGACATTTTTCATTTTTGGATAAGTGAAATAATAATTTCAAGAGTAATTGCAGAATATTTTGCGTCACTAATTACAAACTTCGAAAGGACATGATCCACAAAGTTGTCACAAAATATATTTCATCAAAGTGTAGTCAAGGACGGGTTTCACCAACAAGGATGTTTAATCATAGCCCGGGAATCAGTGACCGATTTTGCGACCAATTTATTTCTATTCGATAATTTCAGGAAACTTTCATAAAACTGTTTTGAAGTGTTGTGGTCTTTAGTTGCCAGACAATGGGTGGATAGGATAACAGGATTAAATGACTGACAAAAATCTGTCTCTGGCTCCCGGACTATTACGCTTGATCCGTTCAAGTACTTCTCAGTTGATAGATTTTAGAACACCGATTGTTAAATGCTCCTGTTAACATGTTCTATGAAGGAATGACAACTGATGAAATTTCTGAAGAAATGTTTCTTCAAATTCAAATTCATGCGGACATATAATATTCAGTGATGTAGTATCAATTCATATTCTTCTTTGTTACAACAGAGCTAATGTTTTCAAATTTTGCTTATTAGTTAATTTTTCGCTCCTATACCGGACTAAAATATTCTAGTATCTTTCCGAGAGCGCTTTTAATAAGCTCTTCCTTGTACACATTATTATAATCATTTAAAAGTGTGTGTATAAAACCGAGTGCGTCACGAAGTTCTTCAGGCAAAATGTAACATTCTCATTTTGATTTCCTACATACTCAAGAACCCAGTGAGTTTGTAATATAATCGCTACAGGAGATGAGAAATTTTTTATCGTTAATTATGCGAATTCTTTGTGTGATAACAAATTCGTTTTGTTTACACTGAAATTTTATGGTACAGTTTATTTCATCAATGCAGATATACAAATGTATTTTTTGAAACAAATCATTTTTATTCGAAAGTAATCAAAAATTCAGTGGCAAAGTGAATCTGAAGTTTGTTCCACCTCATGTAATCATTATTACCTGGTATTATTACCAGGAAGTGCATAGCGGTTTCGCACGAACAAATATATCAATTTTATTCCAATGATATATGAACTACCATGAAAAGTATATTCGTTCGTATTCCCTAAAAATCGAATAATTAATTTTGCGATCATTTATTATAAAATATATTTTCTAATAATTACATTTTGAAAATTGATGGATGGATTTTTGAAAAGTACCACAAAAATACTAAGAAAAATACTTATAGGATTCAGTTTATATATTATTTAGTCTAGAAAAAACTAAAACCTAGTGGCACATGCTAATTCAATAATATTTGAAGGTCAACCAATATCTTTTTAAAATATTTTTCGGTTCATCAATAAACTTTACTCATTAATTGGATTACTATCCCCCAGTAATTGTCAAGAAAACTGATGATTATTCCAAATTATGTTCCGATCATTCTGTGGTAAAAAGGTTTATTTAAAATTCTTCAAGAGCTCCACCAATGTTATAAACACAGGGGCTATTTTCGCCCTACAACAATTAGTAATTTTTCTCAGAATCTTTAAAAAATTACATTATTCGAGATTTTCATTATTTCATAGAATCAATAAACCTTTGCAATTCCATATAAATAAAAAGAGTCGTATTATATTTTGAATATTATCTTGTGGAAATTTTCCCACCATAATTCATAGCACGAACATTATCATCGTTTCACTTTCATTCCATTGATGGTTAGCATTTGTATACTTTAAAAAATGTTTTCAACTTCGTCACAATATTTTTTGCTATACCTATATTCGATAAACATTGTCGAAGACCATGAAGCAACAGATGCAGTATTAAATGAATCTTTTAGATTGAACATCACTGAAACCCCATAATAGATGATTGGTATTCTTGTTATTTATAAATTAATTTATTATATTTGTTGGCGCACTGTGTAATAGTGGGCAAGGCATCATCCCACAACTATCTCGCAACAATTTACTTCAAAATAAAATATGTTATCGAAAGATCGTAGTAAATACGCAATATGAGTGTTCTAGTGTCGTGATGACCTAGATCGTATTCCAGCAAAATATCTGGGCGGGTCACCACGCTGTACTAGCAGGTAAAAATTAATACAGAGCTATTTATTATCCGACCAGAGAAGATTTTGCAATGGCTCGACTGCTACAAATAACTATGTGAACGTGGATGGTCGTGTGAATGGTTTCATTATGTTCAACTGTCATGTATGTCCTACTCGCCAACTTGATTGGACATTCATGTCGGATTAATAAGTAGGTGTAAAGGGTATAGTACAGTTTCATTCAAGTTTGTAAAATATGAAACTAATGAAAACATGTTTCCCATCTAGTTTCTCCACGCGTCTTTCGTTTACAAAGTTAGCATTATCAAGCGACGGTGAAACCAAATCCTTAAAACTATGTCAGAGACTGTTATAAACATCTGAACCGCAGTACCTTCGGTAATGAGGGTCAGTAAATGAGTTTTTAGTATTAGGTTTTGTGTTAGTTTGCCACATATCCTATTTTACATGTTAATGACTACTAGATTAATACTTTCCTGATTTCTCCTAAACTATAATTCCAAAATAATAGGCACTAAATTATCACAAATGAGTGAGTTTTTGCCTTAATCTGTCTCTTGCAGTGGCGTACGGAAGTTATATTAAACATATGAGGAAAATCAAATTATCTAAATGAACAATACCTTCAGGCCACCTACACAGTAGGTTATTGGACTGACACCTATCAGAAAACAACTACTCTCCTGGCTCTCCGGGCTACACTACAATATTATGGCTGTTATATACATATTAACGTTCTTCTTGAATCACTCTATCTGTTTAAAAATCCGTTACATACGGACAGACAGCGGGAAGCGAATTTGTTTTATACTATGTAGTAATGATCAATTGTTCATAATTTAATGAAAAGTTGATGGCTTCACAATTCCCCAGTACACAACAAGGAAATTTTGAAACAAATTTTTATATAATAATGAAGCAGATTTATTGAATATACAATTTAGACACTTTCCACACAGAGAAATCAAACACAGTATTTTGACAAATTCATAACTGTTCTGTTGGAATATTTGTTATAAACTTGTAGGTACTATATTGTGATTTACTGCAATGGAAGAACGGATAACTATAACCGAACTTCCACATTTTGTGATGTATGTATCTCACACTGTGTAGATACATATTAATTTTCGACAAACGTTACCATGTGGCTGGTACCGGTTCTGAGCAGGTAACATCGCAATTTATTGCACTGCCTCTGGTAATCGCGGTGATTATCTAGGCATATATAGTACCGAGCACTGTGTGGATACTTGGTTCGCGACTGTCATCTTGCACTTTCACCGGTTCACACGGTGCTGAATAGTTGCTCTTTGCTCGCCCATGACCACTTTGTCGATAAAAATGTAAACGGATTACAATTAATAAAATCAACTCTAATACTCTGTAAGACTAGAAGTTTTCACTATCTGAAACTGAATCCCTATAACTAATCATACAAGTAGTGAAATCATTGGAAAGCGATACTTCTCCAGTATAAAATATAAAAAATATGTTTTTTCAATAGCACAAAATAAGCTCTGCAAAATACTGAGAACCTGATCCTGTCTGCGGCGAACAGGCACAGACTATGTGCTCTACTACCAGGGCCTAAATTTCGCTGCGAAGAATAATTTCAAGGTTGACAGACCGTGGTACATTTTTCTCAATCTAATGAGGAGCTGATCGGAGGTCAGTCTGGTTCCACCTTCATCAGATAGGTCAGGTAAAACAAAAGTGTGGTATGGAAAATAGGTATCTGAAGCATTTCAGGGAAACGCTCTCCTATGGCTACAGAGTACTAGCTGTATCCACCATCCAGAATAGGCTCTCCTGATACTCTTAGGTAGTCTTCAGCCATCCAGACTGGAATGCGCAGCTCTGAAATCGTACTTTATTGAGAGTGTAGCGTTTCACCAACTAAGTTGGCATCTTCAAGATATGAACTTGTCGCCAACTTGATTGGTGAAACTCGGAAAGAGTATTGTAGTTTTGATATTCAGGAGCAGTGTTTATTTTGAATTTATTATACACCAGTTCGAACCGATTCGGTTATTGCGTTTATCAGATACCGGCAGCAGTGACTATAATACAGGTTACGGAGTATAAAGATGGTCGAAATTGTGGAGATTAAACTATTGGTGTTATAGATAACAATTGGAATATATGAATGTAACGAAATATTCGTTACACAATTTCAGTACATGTGGAATTATTTAGTAATGATCCTCCCCAAGTTTAACAGTATTTTTTTGTGTCGGAATGTGCAATTTTTTCAATAAGTCAATAAGTTACTGAATTCCTATCATCTACGTCTGTTGCTTTTTAGTAATGATGATTTGACTGTTTTTGCTCCTTCGGCAGTATAAGTCAAAAGCACTTTCATAGACCTCCTCGATTTTTTCACTTTTCTTCATTTATCGAAGGCTTCATAATCTTTTTCGCAAAATTTGTGGCAGAAATTCCGACACCGCCTCTCAGCTATCTCCTTCTCTCACTTGGAGGGCAATTTCATCCCTTTCTGCACGTCCTCCACTTCTTGGTTACACGTCATTTCTTATATTTTATCCCATTGTCTCAACACAGAAAAAACATTTGTGATTAAAAAATCCCATAGCAACCCCCAGCAAGTGACATGGCACATTTGATCTACATATCAGAAATACGCGACGGACTGTGGCTGCTCATCGTTTTGAGGTTCAACTCAGTACACCTCGAACTTCACTATTCAAGAACTCTTTTATTTGAAGAACTGCGTTTATGTGGAATAAACTTCCTGAGAACGTTTTTTCAAATGAATTTAATTTCCAGTGATTCGAAACCAACGTGAATCACTACTTTCGCACATGCACCGCCCTTATAGCGCCTTGAGGATTCTCCTGTAGTGCTTGTGTTTTGTAATTGATGCTATTAATAAAGCAATTCAGAATTGGCAAAGTATTTATGAATTATTTGTCTTGAAATTTTTCTACAAAACGTGCTATAGGAAAAAAAATATTACACTCGACTATAAAATGACTTATCGACTTGTGAATGTTAGTACATCACCTTGTCGTGAGTATATTTTTTCAATTGTCGGTTCAATTTCGGTTTTCAGGTCTCCAAAAAAATTCTGCAGATTCATAGACTTATTACATAGTTTCTTCCATCTTTCCATGACGTTCAGTTCAACATTCTTATACACTGTACTAGTTTAAGCATTGTTGAAAATTTGGTATATTTTCTTATCCAGTGCATCACACTCGCAAAATTATGACAAGCGCTATCTGCCATTCTGTTAGCTGCATTGGCTGCATCTAATATTTTTGCTGTATAGCCCTATTTTCTCCAGGTGTAGATCTCTGTTGCGAAGAAGCAGTTCCTAGGTATGTGTTCTCGCATAAATTTCCCTAGTATTTTTCATTTTTCTTAGTTATTCATTTTTTGATATGGTACCGTATCAAATATTTTGATCTACAGCTGGTTTCGAGCCTGTATGAAGTTTCTGTATCTAATACACTCATTAGCGTTTTCATTGTCGATGATATCTGAATATCCTGGCACCCAGTATAGAGTCAATCTATTTTTATCCGCCAGTTTCCTCAGTTCTACTCCCATAGCTTCTAGCTTCTGTTCCATATTCGGTTTTTGGCCCGTCGAATACTAGGTGTTATAACCGTAAAGTTTCTATCAAAAAGCATACTTTGGTGTATGTGTGATCACTTATCACTGAGTGAATTTTATAGTATGAATTGGGCCACTATTGCCTATTCATTATAAATAGATTTGAAATGGGTAGATTCAAGAGTGTTTCCATAGTGCAGTTGATATTGTTCTCATTGCTATTGTTATTCCCAAACAAATAATTATTTGCACCCTATCCAGCTTGTAAATAACTCGCTCTTTTCATCTTCTCCAACCAAAGCATTTCTAATCATGAATTTGACCACTTTAGCGTACCACTGATTTCAACTACTATTTCGTCCCATAACGTGGCTCTAGAGTACCCTAAATGAACATTCAATTAAGGAGGATCGCATAAACGATTATTCTACAAAAATTTCATCAAAGAAAAAACACTCTCAAAAGACTTTTTCCGAAAATTGAACATATTCCAGACAGACGACTGTTCAAATGAACAACTCTGAAATAATTGAATAATGGAAAACATTCTTATTCATCGTGTATGTACATGTTCAGATTCAAATTCAAAACTTGATGTACCGTTTAGCTCTAGAGAGCGGGAAGTTGTAGACAGCACACTCTGTAATACGTTGAGTTATATTTTTCGCACTCCAAAGCGATAAAAGCGTCACATTAAAAAACATTTGTCAACATTCCATGATAAAGATAACTTCGAATATATCCGACAATTTTTAGTTGAAAGGGGCATACTTCATCATGAAATATTCCTTTAAAATGTCACTGACGTATTACGTTATAAGTGAACAGCAGAAAGTCGCATACTTTGTTGGCATAGTTTAATTTGCAACTCGGTAGCTTCAGTGCCGACAAAGCCAGCAAGAAACGTACAGCGGTTATTAATTAAATACTATTGCTGCTTTTATGCCCTTTCCTATGGCTTCGGAAAAATTACTAGAAAATCGTCAATAAAATACAGGATAAGGCAAGAGCCGGGATTTCTAATAAGACTAAATAGAATCCGTTATAAATTTACCGTCACATTTACCTCGAAGAAGAGTTATATGTATACAAATGAATCATTTCAAAATTCCTTCTTGTTGCCAAATAGGAGTAGCTGCCAAAGTCAATTAATTAATTTACCATCGCATGTATTTATATGAACACCCATGTGGCATAAAAGTATAATTTCATTCACCATACTAGTTTTCCACTCAGCTTGAGATATCTCTTACATACCGGAATATTCTGAAACGAATTGGAATGTTCTGGATCAATCTGGAACTTTCGGGAACACCTCAGGTCATTTAAAAACAGTCTCGAACCCTGTGGAATGTTCTGAAAACATTGTGAACCATTCGAAACGTTTTTTGTATGGGTAAAGCTTCACACTGGTAGGGGTATATGAAGCAAAAGCAGTAGACTTTCATAACCTAACATTCATTCTTTCAACTTATTCAAAAATTAACACACTTTAATATGACATTTTCACTTGAAAGTTTACAAAACGGCGACACGTGTTTCGCTATACTATTTTATAATGGATTTTCATCAAGTATCGGTCAATTCTATCATATTATATTCTTTTATTCCAACTATCTAACATTCTCATATCAACTCCCTGAGCGAAGTCGGTTACCATGGCTATTATAATGATTTTTGATAAAATTCTCTTTAACAAGTTACTTGAGAATGGTTTAATCCACCGAAACCGGTAGTAACGAATAATAAACTCAATAGAAAGTAGACAAAAGTTATTTTCTTTATTCTATATTCGTATTATAATTGATTTCAATTTACTTATTATATGAGAAAATTATTCTGAAAATATAGACACATAACAATCCGAAATTTTTTGTAGACCTACAATAGAAGAATAATATGTAGTGAATTGTTTTATTATATGTCAATTGTCGAAACCTCGTACGTGCATCACCACCGCCCCGGTTTCTCTTTGATTACATCGTCATATTTCCATCAATTCACACAAAATATTTTAAAATTGTACCCATAAGTCTTCCCTTCAATCACTTTGTCCATTGATAAAAATCTTTTGAAAATGGATTCAGTACTTTTAGAGTTCATCCCGTTCAAATTGGCAGACATCAAAGAACTCAGGATGGCTTAGCTGCAATTTCTAATACCTAATATGTACCACAGTTTACCTATTCGTAAATATATAATTAAAATGCTTGTTTATGAATCATCATTATTGTATATGAAGGCCAATATATATATTGTGGTCCTCGGCAACATCATTTGTTGTTTGTTAGGCGCCATCTGACATTTTCAATCATTTCTAACCATAAAGGTTTGTCATTTGAGCACGATTTGTATTATTACAGTGCTCTGAAAATTCTGTCTCAAACTTCGTTTGGAGACTTGAAAAAATTATACGAATCATTGGAAACGCACTCACGTGGTGTTTGCAAAATGTAAATATTGAAAAATAGGCCTAGATTTTCTCCTTAAGGTAAAGTTCATACTAAGGTAAACATACCCGAGGATCCAGGAATGGGAAAGTTTTTCAAATATCCGTCTTCATGATATTACCATTGAAATAACAGAATCTATGTCTTCAAATATATATATATCATCGAGAAATTTCCATATAATGATTCATATCTCATCTTCATGAAATTGCTATGAAATTATAACCTAATATACCTCCACATAATTTCCTTTCTAGTTTTGAAACGTATGATATAAATAATGTAAAGCCAAACAAGTCACTTTAGAAGTAATCGTGCACATATAAATTACAATAGAAACACATTCATGTAGAGGCGTTCTTCGACGAATTGTTGGGAATCATATCCACCCACGAGAGCTATTATAGCAGCCGTTAGTCGAGTTATCAGATGATACCAACGTCGTCACTATCTTGGTCGGATGTCGTTAACTTCTGATTCTCGAACCCAATCTCATTGTCTTTGTTGTAGCGGTTAGTTGAGACCTATAATTTTTCCAGACCAACCAATATCTGATACTTTCGAATGAGAACTGAAAGTGGATAATTTGATGACACTTTTATATACCCCTTTGATAGAAACAAGAATACCACTATATGTACCATAAAAACACCAAGTAATTGCTTAAGCATTTTAAATATTTCTTCAAAATGCGTGAAAATCCTCTAAAGGTATTGGGATACATACAATGCCTGATAATAGTCTATTTTCATGAGAATATCAGTGTGAGACATATACAAATTTCTATGAAATCAAAGAGATTTGTAGATGTCCGACACTGTAGATATCTGACACTGTTTGTAGGTACTGAAACAAATATAACGAATGTATTATTCATCTACTACCCGTTTCGGCTGGTCAATTTTAGTTATCTCCTGATGATGCCAACTTGGTTAGCGACACGCGCATCGAAAGACAACATTTGTTCTAGTGCTTTCGATAGAATAATTTCACGTCAGGAGTCAAAACTTTACAAAATATAGTAGACCAAGTATAAAGAGTGATGTTGATGAATCAAATGGACATAACAAAAGTAATAGCGGAACTTTCGAACAGGGGGAAATCTTGTCAGAAGTTCCCCAAGGATCTGTTCTCAGTCCCATTCTTTCTCTATCATGTGTCAACGACCTCACTGAAGTCACGATATCTGATATTTTCACTCTCTTTTCAGATGATATCACTATATTATGGAAAGGCAAGAAGACCGGGAAAGTACATAATAATATTATATCTACAGACTTGAAGATTCTAGAAGAAAAAACCCAATTATTATCCTTCAGATGCTCAATTAATGAACCTGTGTTTGGCAAAGATGTAATAGGAAATAAAGATTGTATTAAATTTTAAGATATGCTAATAGACAAAAATCTTAAATTTGATGACCATGTTTTAAACAACACTCGACTGGTTGCTATGCAGTGAGAGTAATTTCTATTGAACTAAGACTAGCTACTGCCAAAATGGCATATTACACTTTTTTAGATTTTCACCTACGTTATGGAAAACCTTTCTGGTGAATGGGTGACTCAACACTTCCCAATAAATTGCTCAAAAAAAGGCCATTTGGTTCATATATATAAAATCAGACCCCACGAGTCATGCAGAGATATTTTCACAATTAACAAAATACTTACGGTCATAGCATTATTGATTATGGAGTCGGTCTGCTCGGTACATAAACATTATTCAAAATTTGCCTCAGCTCCTAATCATTATGCTACCCGCAACAATAGGCACATACTGAAACTACCATTACCTACTAAAAATCTCACTAGAGACTCTATTTTCTATATTGCTGACAAAATGTTTAATCATTTACCAATTGATATTAGGACGGCAAACTTGAATGAAAGTCAGTTCAGAAAAACTGTAAAAAATTCACTTTCTGAGAGAGCCTACTTACTACTAGTGGCAGGAATTCATTGTATTTTTTTGGGTGTCATCGGCATCGACTACATTGGTCATTAGCCTCGTGTCCTGGGTAGGCAATGTTAATAATTCCCCGAGTCACCGAGAGATCATCATGGCTATTCGCAGTCCACCAGCCATGTAACGTTGCAGAATCATTCTGACTTAAACTAGATAAATTCTCTGGAGAAAAATATCTGGTCGAGGTTGAGATCGAACTCACGACCTTCCGGTCGTTTATCAATTGTATTAACTGTGCATACAATGTTTTATACCTCAAGTACTCTATAGTATGTTGTTCCGTCTATACTATTCGTTTATTTTATTCTCCTGACTGTCCCACAAGGTGACGTACCAATTAATTCATTTTTAGCAGATATGACATATGTTTCATTAATATTCAAGCTTTATGACTTGACAATGACTTGTATGACTTCAGACAATGAAGTATATTTATTATTATTATTATTTCCACAATCTGAAAAAAATTAAAATTGTTATTGAGAACTTCATACAGGTGGAAGGTTAGATTGGAAAAGTGAGAATCCCCATAAAGATCCATGAAATATATATTTCATATTGTTTTATGAATTTTAACAAATACCCAATACAAACCGACATAAAGTTATGGATGGATGGAGTGATTCTATATGAAGGTTTTCGAACATCCCAGACTATACTAGAACATTCCACAAAATTCCGGAATGTTTCGGTACATTCTGGAATGTTGTGAAATGGTCTGAAATACTCTCGAATATTCAGTACTATCTGGACTAGTGGGCGAAACTTCCAGCCTTATATTTTGAAAAGCATACCCTTCAGATAGAAACGAATCCATTATCTTAGATCACTCCCTTGACTGTTCCATCAGGATCTAGGATACTCCATGATGTTCCCGAACATTCCAGACTATTCCAGTATGTTCTGGAATATGTAATATGCTCTCGAATACTCCCAAATATTCTGGATCATTCTAGAACCTTATAGAGAAACTTCAATCTTTGAATTGTTAAAAAGCACGCTTTTCAAGTTTAAAAGTTTCATCTGAAATCTCTGACTGAGTACTTATCGTTCGAACATTTTTCTTCCTCGTTACAAATATCGCCATTTTTATTTAATTATTATTTAAAATGCCACAGATACCATCAGCGAATAGTGTGAATGGGAATTCATGAATTTATGTATGAGGGTGTCACCCCATTAAATGTTATAGCATCTGCACTTTAGCGTGTGTTGTGTCATGGTACATGTAAATGGATTAATCGTGGTACGGAAGATATTCCATGAAAGTGACACAATACGAGCGTGAGGAGCCTGTAAAGATTAGGTGATCTACATGTTCCGATTCAGCAGCTATGCCATGGAGTTCAGGACTCTTCTCTGTCACACCAACTAACATGTATCATTACGAGGGAGAATCTGAGTGAAACACTTTGAAACATTCTCTCTATTCATTTTTCAATTTTCAGTTTAGTTAAAAAGAGTTGGTTCAACTACCGCTACAAAAGTTTTCTGAAATGAATTTATCTATTCATTTTCAAAATTTCGAATATTCTATTTCTTCCAGCAATTCATTTGTTTTTTATTATTATAAAAGTGACTTTATGACTCTGACTTATGATTTCTATTGCTTGTGTAATTGAGATAACTCTGAAGCCTAGTGGCGCTCAATTACTTAAATTTCTTTTTTCATTTTAAGTGTTTCGTAACTTTCGACCTTTCTAAAGCTCCCAAAAGAAAAGCACCGGTGCTGTGTAACCAAAAAAAAGTTACAATATTACTAATTTAACAGGTTATCTCAAACCATATTCTGATGATATAGCAATAATGTACAGATAAAACATGGAAAGATGATCACAGATTTACAGAAGAAGGCTTTCCTAATTTGAAAATCTGGTATTTATTCACTGTATAAAATCACCTGGACAAATATAATGATTGAGGTCAGGTGATACCCTCAACAAATATTAGTACTGATCTGATGAATATGGTTTGCTAGTTTCACGTAAATCTCTCTACAGTTAACATTGAAAAAATAGGTATATCCAGCTATATTTCACCCACATTCTACTTGAGGAAACAGTATCTAGTGGAAAAAACAACAGCTGTATTCTTAAAGAGTGATTTTAATGACACTTTAAAATTCAGTATTCTGTTGTTATTTTAATTATCTCATCAGCGTGTTTCTCTTGAAAAAGTTATAAATTTACTAGAATGACTACGAAACCTAAACTTTTTATTGTGTTTGCACATTTTTTAAACCAAATTATTTTTCACATTATTTTCTGTTCCAGTCACACATGGGCTTCAGACATTATTTTCGGTGAGTAGTTGCAAGTTGTAACTCAACATCATTCTATAATCGAACCGCAAATCTGTTTCAATATATCACAATAAAGAAAAGGAATATTTATTTATTATCATTACACCATGCTTGCAGAACAAAATCGACTTTAATGAAAAACCCACCCATGAGTCATAATTTAAAACACATTACTTCTTCGGTACAGTTTATATGTAGATATATATGACAGTTTTCGAATCTACCCCTGTGGCTCAACGCCGAAAATGAGGTAATAATGACGGCGCGGTGGTCCCTGTCTTTATAATAAGTAGCGCGTCTCCTGTTGAAAGTTTTTTTACGACGCAAGTATCTCCCAAGTTCCAACAATTACTTATTAGCTAAGACGTCCATAAATTCCAATATCACTTAGAGCCTGTCACTTAGTTTTCCTGATAATGAAAAGTCGTTTTTTTTTAATTATCCAAGAGTGAATATATAAAGAGAAGGATATAACGTAAAAGAACCAACGTTGAACCAATATTGCCAAATAATAATCCGAATGAATTGATGTTTGAATTACAACTGATTTATCCATTCATAAGAAACGTCGTAGTCCGTTTATCCGACTACTCAATGGTTTCCACAGGTTTGGGTTAATTGAATGTGTTGTTGTATGCGACTCCTTAGAAGAACTTTCTCTTTATGTGTTGAAAATTAAAAACCGCTTGAAAAACATGGCCTTATACGTCATCAACTTTATTTATGTATGTATGAACGTCTAGTTTTTTTATTGATTTTTGTAGCTGCTGTGTCAACAAATTCAGCTATACAATACAGGTCAAAAGGTAACGCGGCTCTCCAGACCGCGCTTTGCCCCCTTCATTTGGGACCTTAGGGCTTTGCCCCTTCACTTGAAAAAAAAATACGCTTGGAAATAATTCGCGATTGAAAAATAAATCGAATTAAGATAATTGTCATGAATTCAATAGAAATATTTCACACAATAATTGTAGATTTGTTTGGTTATTGCTCTCCTGAATATAGACTTAATCGGAAGTTCACTCTGGAAATGACGTGTATCTTTTTCAAAATGCATTCACTCTTTCTCTGCTCATTTTTTGTGTATCAACCACTCTTGAACAAAATTTCATATTTTTTGTCTTTGATTGGCGAATTGGTGGATAACTATCGTTGTTTCTTCGAACTGCATTCTTCATGACACACCAGGAAAAATTTTTACACTATTCCATTGTATCTATCTATTGTAAAGGTGTTGTTTGATAAACGAATAATTTGGAAAAATAGTTCAATTACATTTTCTTAAGTTCTAAAGATATTTTCTGTACATTTTGTTGTCTAGAGGCACAGGACCATGAACATTTTGTCATGAAGTTTCTTGTAAAAAACCAATCTATTAACAAGTAGTAATTATTTATAGCGACGTTTTCAAAATAAAACTTCTTTACGCGCGCTTGTCTTGGGTAAACTGGTGAATGCGTGACGAGAGCGTTACAAAAAGTGTGATCGGGCGAGGAGGACGAACTATGAGTTAGTGAAGATAGAAAGAGAGAGTAACGTTTTGTATATCACTGTAGAGGAAAGAAAGAGAGAGAGGTGCGAGCACACATTTACGGTCGAGTAGGCTCTGAAGAATTAGGAGAAAACTATGATACATTGCCACTAATCTTAGCACAAGATTTCAATGTTAATTTGGCGTCCAAAGATGGACAACTCTTGTTGAATTTTCTACAAGATGAATTAGAACTAAAAATGAATAATAACCGAAATGAGCCTACCACAGGACATGGAACAACAATCGATGCAGTTTTCTCTAGATTTCTTTCTGATTTTCATTCGAAAACATATGTATTTTATTCATCATACCATAAGCTTATTGTCTCGGTCTTACAAGCAACCGTAGTCATTACTGATGTATCCGATAATGAAAATAAAAAATTTATTCAAAAATGTTAATTTACCAATGAAACTCCATAATAAATTAAAATATTTGTGAAAAATCAATATATAGTGTGTCTCACTTGTCATGGAAACACCCCCGTATATTTCGTTATAATTGAGGTAGAATGATGAAACTCTCATGACTGATGGAAATGCTCAAAATGTACATACCAGCTATTTAAAAACGATAAATAACAATAAGTAGTCGTATACATCACCTTTGCGTTATGCACTTCGGACACAAAATTCCACTCACAATGACGTTCATTCCCATGAACGGAAGAGAGGTTGACATAGTCCTCGTTGATCTTGCGACTCACTTTTAATCGGAACAGTGAATAAGCATAAAGATAATGATAAATTTATATGTCTAATTTGCCATAACTTGTCCTTTAACCGAAGACATATATGTCGTTGAGAGATAAGAAAACAGGCACATGCGCACTATAAATACTCGTAACGACCTTTTTCAAGACCGAGAGAATATTTGATAACAGTGCTCACTATCTCAAGAAATCTATAAACAAGGTCCTTCTTGGCTGACTATTTCTGCTTCATGAAAGTGTTCTTTGAACTATTGACTGGCACCTTAGCGATTGTGGAATTATTTTAACAATGCACTTCTTGGTTACGTTGAACTAATTTTGTTTCGTTTGCATATCAACATACAGGTTGGCCAAACAATAACGAAACGGAACTGTTATCAGGAAGTATATGATTGAAGTATGATGAACTGCATGATAATCTTCACATCATGCCTTAATTTTGGTCAATATTTTTCACAGTACCAGATTGAAAAAAGAGACAGCTTTGAATGATATCTGAAGTCATCAGATGATTGATTTTTTTCTGGAGATACCTCAAAAATGCAATCTAGTCTGAGATACAGGAAGAGAGTGTCCCACTTCAATGAAAATCGATGGGTTTATGCGTTTTAGCGTTTTCAAAAATGTTGACGCAGTTCCTAATAAAACATCTGTTTGGTTTTGTATAACCACCATGTATATGATATAATAGTAGTGCATATGTCTCTATAGAGACATATGCGTTATAATGCATATATAACGTGATATATTCTAGAATTTTGTGGACCATTCAAAGCCATTTTTGTACGTATGGGGCTACGCATTAGTAAGGTGTCACCATCACCGAATAAGGAAATATTCTTCGACTTCTTATAATTGAAGTTTGCCCTTCAATTAACTAATACACAAATTACGCAGCCAGCAACTAAAAAAAATTACCTTTACGGAAAAACAGAGATGAATGAGTGAGTGAGTGTTAAGAGAGTGACTTTCGCATTTATAAGCATAGATGTAACATAGATGTCTGTACCAATTGAAGTATCCTGAAAAATTCAAAAAGAATTAAAAAACATTTAAAGTATAAAAGGCAGGTGAGAATGTACGTCTTATGTGAATACGTAATCTGTTTGATACAATTTTTTTGTAAAGGTAGTATTTAGATTTCCATAATTATATTAGATTAATCAAACGATTGAAAATAATTGGCTCTATGAACTCTCAATCCTACTTTCTCAGCCGTGAATGACATTATCATATCGGTCCCTTGTTGTATATGAATGTTTCATTTTGAAGAGGCAATTTTTTTTCAGATATTGCTTCGTTGCCAATACCTTATAGTGAAGTTGTCTGATATCGAGGAAGTTAGATTTTTGTTTTATTCAGAATTAATTTTGGAAATTGATTCTCAGAAGCTACATACATTACACGCAACAAATTACACTTCGTAACTTTGGATTGGTACACTCTGTAGAGACGTATCTAATAGCATTTTGAAATGATACCCCAGTATGGCCTTTTTTTTCTTTTAGCACGTGTCATATAAAATTAAGAAAGATAAATAGTTTCATTTGGTAACTGGGATACAACAACTCCGTCTCGAAAATTACATCAAATTTTTAAGAACAGTCATTATACAATAAAAACAATAATTTTGGAAAATAATAAAAAGAACCGTTTTGTTCCCTATCATTAGACAACTGCGGACTATTATCACTATGTCTGTGATTTTGAGGCTATTAATCATTTTGTCAAAATTTAATTGCTTGTAAAGACTATTCGACCAAAATGAAGGAAGGACATGCCATTGAGTTTGGGGGCATTTTTTAACTGCCTAATTATACAGGTAGCTTCAAAAACAGGTTTGCGTTGCCACGTTCAAATGAAATTTATTTCACATTAGTTGGCTATTTTGGATCTTTTTGGAATTTACTATAATAATACAGAATTATAAAAATATTTAAAATGCATCTGCCTATAATTATGAAATGAAGAATGAGATAATTTTCCGATGATGAAATTCCCAGTAGTGGTCATTTGATTCCATTACAAATCTCAATATTTCAGTTAGGATAAATTGAAAGGAAGATTTGATGGGTCTGTGTTGTCGCTTTGGTTATATAGCTTTGAGTAATCAAATTCTCCGGGGCAGATTCGTTTCTCAAATATATTACTCTATCAATTATCGAAGGAAATCATTCCATGGGTGCCTACCAAAGAGTGAAGAAGTGAAATATAATGAATAATGATTTGACAGAAAACTAGTTTAATAATGGCATCGTGGTTCAGCCTAGCACCACTGATGAGAGCTATGGCGGGTCGAAACAGCGCTGTCTCTTATTGGATCACGAATGCTTTGTTTTTTGGGCCCTAGTTTCATCTAGTTGCCTTGAAGTGGAAGCTGCAGTAAAAGACAGAGGACGTTATTCGAGAAATGAGTCTTCTCTGGATCCTGTATAGATGGCGTTTTCGTATACTTTTTCTATTGGATGCTAACTCGGTCCCAGACATCGGTTTCGAAATACTTAGGAAAATCCAGACAACACTCGATACTGTATTTTCAAACTAAGGATGTTTGTCATATTGTCATTTTCACTTTTCTTCATTACAAAAATGAAATTTGCGTTAATCCGATGTTTCAGGAAACAGTCTCAAAAAATTGGCTCAGCGAAATAGGGCGCGATGTAACTATTATCAAAAATGAAAAAGTTATCAAGAAATATTTGCAAATAGCTATGCGAAGCAAAAATGTCCTTTGAATGAACTTATTTTTTTTACGACGATCATTTCAATGTAAATACGTTGCATTTATTTCAAAGTAATAATTAAATGAAGCATTTTTTCTACTACAGTACGGACAAAACTGTATTTATATCCTAAACACGAAAATACATCGTTTCATTTTTATTTCTCATTGATGCAGAAACAATCAATAAACTTGATAAAACACCAATCATTATCCTTATTGAAGTATTTCATAAACTTGGATAAGCCTACTCGAGGTAAATTAGTTGTGTCTGTCTAAATAAAACTGTTTAGGGCTGAACTCATCTTCATTCCATTTGCAATAGTTCAGATAAGGTCGCTAAACCGACAATGACACATATCTCGTGACGTCACACTAGCTTTCGACGATCTTTGAAGTCACGTATTTTGATAACGGTAAATTTTCAGGAACATCTTTCAGAAATTCAATGTATTGCTCTTCTCGTTTCTATTTTGTTTGTCACTACATTTTATTTCACTTGGCCTGTCAGTGTGGGATAAATTTTGAAACTGAATTTGAACCCGTTTGGTTCTTGTGATAACACAAATTCAACGTGAGGGGCGTTTGATAAAGTAGATATCTCAGAAACCACATTTTAATTCCGATGCTTCAAAACAATTTATAGTTTAAGGAATACATACTTTCTGGGTATTTTCACCTTCCACAGTCTGAAAAAATATGAAAATTATACTGGAGAACTTTATACAGGTGTAGAAAGGGCAAACTTTATAGTTTACCCCGATAAGTTACTGCGTAAAATCAAATTATTTTCCACGAAGAAAAATGTTCTATTTATCAGTAACTTTTCGTATTTTAATAATTTTGCCTATCAAAGAATTGCTAA
>WOGR01000409.1:2454-26116 GCA_015342045.1 Leptinotarsa lineolata | reverse complement strand
AACTTCACTCGGGCCGAGCGCGCTCCTAGCCACGTCACAGATGGTTTGCGGCTACCAGTGTACCAGTGGCGGACTGCGTTACTTTATTCAGGGCATGATTTATATCAATATTTATAAAGCTCTGTTTCATAGTCAGTCTAAATGACGAGTCAGTCACTCATAAGTATGTAACACGAACTAAACACTTAACCATCCCAAAACACAAAACGTCGACATTCAAGAAATCTCTTAGGTATAACGGCACTATTTTTTGATTCATTGCCACAGGATGTCAATGACCTACACATAGTGTCTTTCAAAATCCATATCAAAGAATTATTGACGAAAGAAAAATATTATAGCTTGGGTGAGTTCCTGCAAAGGGATGTCTTGATATAACTTGTTCTCACTGCATTTTCCTTCTTGATTTTCTGTTGAACTATTTAATGTATGCTATTGTTTTTAATAATGTACTTACTATCTTAGAATGTGCATCTGTGTACCCAGAAAACCGTAGGTTTGGTGACCTACATGTTGACGTCCAAAAAAAGAATATCGTTTGTATATTTTTAAATTATGTTTGTATTATTTGATAGGTATATATTTATTTATATTTATATATTCAAATATTTATTTTTTTTAATATTTGAGATGTCTGATATCATGATCTGAAAGATGAATAAATACTACTACTACTGAACATATTCTGGAGAGGTTCATATGACATGCCCAATTTCACCATACTCCTTGCATCTCATGTGGACCTACCACTTTATAGGTACTTATGCTTATGACTAGTTGTAATTAATTTTGTTTGTTCGTGATACTCCTTCGAAAATTACCTGCCCGGTACTGACGAGGTGCAATTACCCCGAAGCCGGTCTATCGGTGGTCGTCCCGACCAATTGAAATTAATTTCTGCTTTTCATATATAGGAAGTTACTTGCGGCGAATCTTCCAAATGGAAGACGTTGCACAGGTGCCTGATGGTTTTACTTCAGTTTTCTGTGCGACATTAGTTGTTGTTTTTCAGTCGGGTATATGCCACACAGACCTTCAAAGTCGTAGGTCCACATGAGAGGCAAGGGGTAAGGTGTTTTTCACCCGAACTTGGTATGCCATTATATGCACCTCTCCGAAATATGTTTAAAATATATTACCGACCCTTTCAAAAAAACTAATGTCCTTATCAATAAACAATGTGCTATCTAGCCTTCAGTTCGGCTTTCAAAGTTCGAAAAATACAACAGATGCCATTTTCTCCTTTCTAGAGAATACATACTCTAGCATAAATGAGAGCAAGGCTGTTGCAGCAGTGTTTTGTGATTTCTCGAAAGCTTTCGATTGCGTTGATCATAAGACACTGCTGTGGAAGCTCAGTCATTATGGGATGAGGAATAAATTTGACCTGGTTTGGTTCATATTCAACAGGACGTCGATAGGTGGTGAAAACATCAAGTGGACAGTCTGATCTCAATGAAATGTAATTTTTACATTTTATGACATGCATTTTATTTTTCTACAAGACTGTCGATAAGATACTAATCTTCCGAAAATAAAGCATATTGATTGATTCATTGATCTTTATTTTATATTCTGTTAACAGTTTTCTATACAACTTTATATTTTCTTTATGGAAATAAAGTATTATTACTAATAGGCGCTAAGATAAAGGACGTGAGTGGAACACCAGACTATCATATATATCAAAAGCTATTGGGTGTACTGAAGAGAAATTATCTAAAACAGGCTTGAAATTCAGTGGATTCCTTCATTGTAATTAATGGTCAACGTACTGAATTTTGTTTTTTTTTCAAAATATCAGTTTTTCTTATTTGAAATTGAACACATTCCATTCATAATTATTATTTTCATTTATAGAATTGAATTAATCTTCAGCAATATTCAAATTACATTTCTTTTTTCATTGTTCTCCACAGATGAGAGTACATACTTGATTCATGGACCAGTTTGAAAAAATGGATTAAGAGAGCAATTATATAATAACTGTGTCGACAATTTCATTCACTGGGTTCGATTTTTACCACATCCTCGACCTCCACTTTGACTGCGGAACTATGATTATCAATATGAGTTTTCCTGTGACAAATTAAATTACTTTGCTGAGTGAAACGTCTGAAACAAACCTTGCACTCGTAGGGCTTTTCCCCTGTGTGCACCCGTTCGTGCTTTATCAAATTAGTTCTACTGGAAAACTTTTTGGGGCACGTCTTGCACTCGAAAGGTTTCTCCCCAGTATGCGTCCTCTCATGTTGCGTCAAACTGTCCTTTCTCGAATAACACGCTGAACACAGTTCACACTTGTAGGGTTTCATACCGCTATGGATTATCATATGCCTCTCTAGGTCGCAGCGTTTCGTGAAGCTGCTGGGGCATATCTTGCAGGGAAAAGGCTTGTCGCCTGTGTGGCCTAGTTCGTGACCTACCAGATGGTCCTTTCTTGTGAAGGTCTTGAAGCACACCTGGCATTGGTAAGGCTTCTCACCTGTAAATAGATATATTCAACTAAATTTTACATGCATTTGTAGCAAGTGCATAAAGTGTAAAATATATAAAATTTAAGCTAATAGGTATTACAAACAGTATATAATAGGACATGGTTCGAAAAAACACAAGAACATGCAATGAAAATAAACTTGTAGGTGGGCTTTTTTTCGACGCATTTGACACAATGAAGCACAAATTTCTTCAAACTAAATTGGAGGCATACGTATACGAGGCCCAATTCCACGCTGAATTGAATCTTACATATCTAACAGAACTCTAGGGTGCAAATCGAGAATGACCTATCTGATGATTTTGACATCAATATTGGCACTCCCCAAGGTGGCGTGCTTGGGCCACTGATCTTTTTGCTCTATGTTGACGATCTACCTGGTCACATTAGGCAGGGACACATTTATTTATGCAGATGATACTACATTACTTTACTGCTTTGGTAAATAAATTATCCCAATTACAAAAGTTGCAAAATCGAGCAATGAGAGTAGTATTGCGATGTAGTAGGTCAACTATATCGTTGATGCTAGAAACTTTACAGTTATTTACTGTGGCGCGAAAACTGACTTACTTAACTGCTCTATATCCATAAAATGATACATGATCTGACTCCAACACACTTTGGTAAGTTTATTAACTGTCAACCAAAGCCATACGTACAATACTAGAGGCCAGAATCATTTTTATGTAAATAGGCAGTGTACCTCATAGAATGTAAGAAGTTCATTTTTTAAAAGATTTATTCAGTACAGTAGTTTACCACAAAATGTAGAAGAGCCAAAAAGTATTGCAGAATTCAAATATGATTTTATTTTGTATTATAAATAAGAAAATATTTTATAAAACCATTATTTCGTACTTTGTTCAATTTTATATATGATTATACTCACATTTATGATAATTTTTTATGTATTGTAAGATAGGTACGTTAACTATTTTATTTTTTATATATTAGGATTGTTCTACTTAAATGAATATGTCAAGTCGTTGTTGCAGCCGATACTGCTACTGATTTAGAAAACTAAAATTAGATTGGATACAGAATTCACACACTGGTGTACAGAAACATCTACAGTCTTTATAACCCAGAAAAAGTTCATCACAATGATATTTGATCTTGAACATAGGGAATAGTGCAGAAACGTATTTGCCAACAATGATATTTTGACACTCACATCTATTTATCTATACAAACTATTGATATATACCTTCACTAACAAAGGAAAACTGAATAATAATAGCGAGTACCACAAATATGATATCAGAAAAAAAATTACTTCCGTCTTCAATACAGCATAAGCTGGGTCATACCTATTCAACCAGTTACCTGAAAATATTAAATCAGAAACAAATTTGAAAATGTTTAAACAAACGTTGAAAAATTACCTGATCCCAGGAGTATTTTATTCCTTAGATGATTATATCAATGACTAGCTAATCTTACTGTTATGTAATTAGATTTTAATATGTTTAATTCCATGTATTATCTTATAAATGAAAACTGGATGTATTGTCGATGTTCGCACCTTATTTGACGTGTCTCATATTGTAAACATATTCTGAAGATTAATAGAGTATCTATCTATCTATATCCATGGGATATTCAACGAATTTAAGCACAAAATATTTATACATATACTGTCTTTCCAAAATAATTAGGTCCAGTTTGGGAAAATTGAAAAACGTAAGAGGTACGAAGTCATTTAACTTAGGAAAAAGTTGACCATTTCAGAGCTTATTAGAAGGAAATGCTAAAACAGGAAATTCCGGTCCTGGAGATAAGAAAAAAGCACTTTCTCATTGTTACTTTTCAAGCTGTACAAGATGACATTCACTGATTTTTTATCCAACATGTAGTCCTCAAGAAACCATTACTAAAAGAAAAAAGAATCGCCCATTGACAGCTTATTCGGCGATACACACACTATCTCTTTTACAAATGATCAACTTCCGCACCCCACGCCTGAATTCCAGATATTAAACGATATTTTACTGTGATATTGTCAGAACAAATAACAGTTTCAAAACACCAGTGTCAATAACTTTGTAACAACTATAATTCAATATGTGATATGTGCGATATTAATGATAGTTCTCAAAGTTTTATTTTGAAATGTATTCTCACTAGAACCTTTCAACTGTGAGCCCTTTTTCTTTCTCCTTCTTGTGATATATTTCTATTTCTACTTATTGTCTTTTAGTTGTAGCAATTTTTTTTAACTAATTATACTGTTTTGCAGATATTTTCATCAACACCTTTGTACATTTCCTGTAATTGGGTGAATGCCTGTAGGAAATAAAGTGCTATCTATCTATTTATCTGTAAGAGTTAATATTTCATGGATTACGTTATGATGGATTTGTGTTAAGAAAACTGATAATTTGTTAGCGTCACCTGTATGAGTCCTTTCATGCTTTATTAACACTCCTTTTTGCGAGAAATTCTTCGAACAATAGTTGCACTGGTACGGCTTCGCCCCAGTATGGGTTCTTTCATGTGCCACTAGCGACACCCTTTGAGCGAAGGTTTTCGAACACATTGTGCATCCATAAGGTTTTTCGCCTGTGTGGATGCGTTCGTGCTTCGTGAGTGAACCCTTCTCAGTGAAACTCCTCAAACACACAAGGCATTGGTAGCGTTTCTCTCCGGAATGTATTTTTTCGTGTGTCGCTAAGTGTTCCTTTCGAGAAAAACTCCTCAGACACACGTTGCATTGGTAGGGTTTCTCACCTGCAACGAAAATATATATTTTTCCTATAGAAAAGTATAGAATTATTTGAAAATATTTTCATATGGTAACAGGGAATTATATAAAAACTCAGGTGAAAATACAAAGGTCCTTTTTACAACATATTACATTCAAAACTGAAAATTTATTTCATTTTATTAATTGACACTTTGGTATAATGGTTGCAAGTGCTAAGTTGTGATAAAATACAAAAATAACCGGAATATTACAGAAAAAGCAGTTAATATAATTCATGTGAACTGAAATTCTCAATACAGAAATGTATGTAATAATAATAAGACCCACGGCCGGTGCCAGCCGTGGATCTTCATGGCACAGAATCAGGCCCCTGAATCCACAAGAACTGGCTTGTTTGGATGCAGAGGTTCATAGTGTTCAAACAGAAGAGGCTGACATCTGGCAAATTAACACCGCCGTGTATAGCGTCGTCCAACCGCTTGCCGAATCGGAAGGGCAACATCCCGGCCTTGCGGTTCAGAAGATTGAACGGTGTGTACACAAGATGGAGGCTAAGATCACGTCAGCGAGACAACACGCGTCTCGTATCCAATGTGTGACGGATTACAGGGCGGCCAACAGGCCTTTCACGTCCGCAGTGTTGCGAATAGCCGCCAAATTACGGCGCAACCATCACACTTTGAGTCAAGGCGTGCTGCTGACCACCAAACAGTACTGCCTTGATAGGATACGAATGCTAGTGGCTGCTAAGAAGTCACTAGTGAGGCGAGCGAGAAGCGGAAAACCTTAGGTTTCGCTAGAAACCTTCTCGCTTATTCCAAGAGGCGCCACCACGTGTTGTGGATTGGCCGCCGACCGCTGATCAGGTGGAATCCTTCTAGAAGGACATCTATGAACACCCGCAGCCACTTAACTTAGACACTCCAGCCCTAGCGCAGTTCGAAGCTTTCAGCAGAGAGCTTCAACAGCCTGAGCTCAATGAACTGCGCAATCCGATAACCCCGGATGACATTCGAAAAGCCCTACCCAACCAAACTTAACAATATTTTACAAGAATGCTGATTGAATTTTAACATTTTTCTAAAATTTCACGCTTCTGCTTTCTATTCCCCACAATCTGTTTCACTACAGCTTCTCTATTGAAAAATAAACCGAGCAAGAAATTGCAGTTTCCTGTTGGATAAATAGTAGCAACCATTTATGAATTATGGAGTATAAATGATTGCATCAAATACACGAGCTGTTTTAATATGTGCAGCCAACTGCATCAATGCAATAGATTCGCGAAATGTTTATTCACTGAACATACACATAACAAAGCGAGCTATTCACCGCAAATCGTTTCATTGAAAATACATCCGATATATAAGTACATATGAATTTATTACGTGTCTAGCTGTGCACACATTAACACATTAACCTTTGAAGATCATCATATTGACCTCATAGTTCCGGAGAAGAAAATCCTGGGATTCATTAGGAGATGAGTCGGCGAGTTTGAAGTGTGACATTGGCATCAAAACAATAAAAGTATTTTTCAAAAAAACTTTCAACACTTTAACCGGCTGAAATTCTAAAATATTTAGAATTAGTTGATTTTATACAAAAATCAATTTTATATTAAGAACTATTAGAAATTTCAATTAAAAACGGGTGCATATGAGCATTGAAAATTTATATTTACTATAGCAAAACACCCATAAAATTCTAGAATGAATCATCACGATCCATGATTTGGGGCTATATTTGAATATAGTTTGTGAATGTTGTTCGCATTACTTATTGGCCATTGAAGAAAAGTTTTATTCATAACCCAATTTCTTTATTAGCGAAATGTTTGTGACAATTCGATTGCTTTTATTCACGATACTCGTATATAACTTTAAAATCATTATGGATTCAGACAATTAAAATTTCACAACATACAGCTTATTGAATATTATTAAAAAAACTTGTGAATTCTCAAAACATGTGCTTTCCCTGACAAAGTAGGACGAAAGAGGAGAGAAACTAGCACTCGTATACACTACAAGATCATTATTGCAACTGAATGATCTAAACGTCTTCTAACGCGCACGTAGTCGACTGGGCCAGATTGAAATTCTGAAAGCTCTTCCCGATCATCATCTACTTTCATAAAATATGCTTCAGGGATATTCATTAGCTAGTCCAGGAGAACTCTTTTTCAATATTCTCGAAGATTACCTAGAAAATATCGTCGTTCGATATCTTTTGAGGATGCATTTGATGTCTATCGTACATCAACAATGACTGGAATGGATGTCCTTGGTGTATTCAAGGCATATCAGTATATTCACTGCGTATACGGAACAAGAAATGTGGCATTTGCGGATTTCTTAAAATAAGAAGTCACTTGTGAAAGTTTTTTCATAAGCTTTACGAAATAACATTTCATTTAGTCTCGGTGAATAAGTAAAAATTTAAATCAAAACTTTGCAGCGGACTAGCTTGTTTGATGTAACAGTATCGCTGGAAGAAAAAATTCAACATTCGTCCTAAAAGTAAAAGTCTTCTAATACTGATACCAAAGAAGACATTTCGACACCGACATTCATTACAAAATAGCTTGTCAAAAAAGTGTGTAATTTTGGAAGCAATTTGCTGTAGCAGTTTTACATTTCAGAAAACAAAATTAGTTTTATCGATGATAGAGTGAGAGCTACTTTAAACATCTTTTTTGTAACTTTTCCTGTATGAAGTACTTTAATTAGACATGTTATCTAAAGGTCATTATTTTCAGTATCAATCAAGACTGAATACAAATATTAATCAGTAAATATAACCCGCCCGCAAATACCTCTAATCCCTGCTACTGGACTGCACTGTCCAGCTTCATTCGAGTGCCTATCATCTCTGCAACTTGTAAATCACTGCTGTCTTGTTAGTTGCCGATACTGAGATACAGAAATGAATGAATACATTTATTGAGAGTGCTTTCTTAATCTCAACATTAAGTTTGGAGTTGTCGATTGGTAAAATTTTGGATAAAAAAAATACGAAAATAATTATAACATTTCACTTACATGCAACACTGTTATCCTCAATGGTGAACATCGATGTTTCGGAATAAAACACTTGCCTTATTGCCTCTTCAGCACCAATCTAGATAACATCACAAGATGAAGAGCTCCATTAATAATAATAATAATAATAATGTAAAAGTTTGAAAATGTAAAAGGACGAAACTGCAGTAACTTTAGTTACGAATAAAAGTGGTAAAAAACATAGAAAATTTTCATTTCTTATTTTTCATAATAAAATGACTTTATTCATCACAATAAAAAATACAAAATGAATAGAATATAAAAGAATGATGAATAGGCGGAGTTCAGCCATGAGAGCTGCTTTCAAACCCAACCTCGATTGGTATGTTTTTATTATTTTTTTTTATTGTTCGAATATGTGAGAAATTGCCCATATTTTTTTGCATGTCGTGCCATACTATCACTATCGTGTGAGAAATATGTCTTTTCATCTTTTCGTAAAGTTTCTAATCGAACTTTTTTTAAACTCTGTAGGGATGGTGTTATACAAACAACTTTGTCGCATTGCAGGAGAAACTTCGAGTGTACATTGCTGTGGAATGTCTGGGAATGAGCGAAATATGCTTATTACGAGAGGTGCCACTGTGTGATAGTGCAACCTTACACGTAAGGAAGGCGGAGTTCCCGAAACAAGAATTCTGCCCGTGAAACTAAGCAAATTTCTCTTAGATACTTGAGCGAAAGCCAGCCAGAATTTCGAAAGCACGGACTTATGTGATCTTTCGGATACCGTAGGAAAATCTGACACAACTATTTTGTATACGTTGGAGTCGGGTTACATCTAATTGTTGTAAGGCGGGTCTGTAGATACAATCGCAGTAAGCTAATCTTGAAAAAATAAGTGTTTCACAAAGACTCATTTTCAGACTTTTTGATAAGTGTCTACTTGGATAAAGTTGTCTCAATACATTGAATGACGTTTTACTCAGATGACTTATGTGCTTCGTGAATCTTAAGTCTGTATCTAACCACAAGCCCAAATTTTCACATTCATTTAAAAAAGCAGTAATGTTACTATTAACACGTATCGACAATATTTCTTTTACTTTTGGGACCAAATAACATGACCTGGGATGAACTATGAACTATACAATGGAGTATCATCGGCGTGAAAGCCACTAATATAGACGGAAAAAAAGAGTGCTCCCAGGACTGAACCTTGCGGTACACCAAATTTTTTGGATATTGTTGTTGATTAGTTACCATCAAGGTGAGTTGATTGGGTCCTTTCGGAGAGATAGCTATTCAAAAGTGACACTGCACTGATTGAAACCAAAGCACTTAAGTTTTATGCACAATAAAGAAGGATCCAAGGTATCGAATACTTTACTGTAATCACGCATTGAGAGACATGAGAAATTTCCTTCATCAAGTGATTTGAATATGTCGTCAGTGACGAGACTCAAAAGCCGTAGTGGTGCTATATAGAGGGCGAAATCCAGACTGGACGGGGGTAATAAGATTTTTTCGTTTAACGTAATCTGTGATCTGTTCTTTAATTATCATTTCAAAGGCTTTTGAGATGGCAGGAAGAATACTTATACTTTCATTCTTATAGTACGTGGGCATACTTGAAGACTGGCTTTAAATCAAATTATCTAAATGAACAATTCGTTCAGGCCAGTCTCAGGTCATCTACACAGTAGATTTATGGAGTGACACCTATCAGAAAACAACTACTCCCCTGGCTAATACCACGAAGGGCATTGGATTATATCTGACTAGGCAGAAGCGAACGTTCAAGAACATCGCCCCATCTGCCTGTCGATTTACTAACCAACTGCAAATCCACATGGCCCAAGACCTCGTACAAGGACAAAAAAAACTTTCATTCCTATAGTACGTGGGCATACTTGTAGTATGCCCACGTTCGATAATAGGTTGCAACAATTTCGATTCTATCTTCAGTAGAAAAAACCATGTTGGACCACAGTGGACAGGGATGACTGAATAATAATTCGTGAAGAAGTGACAGTAGCTAACTAGATTCAACAAAAAATACCAGTACAGAAAAAACTAACAGTGTCGTCCATTTCAAAACGTGTACTACTAATTAAATAAATTCTTTAAATCTAGAAGACCTGCGACAGAGAATTGTTCGGAAATGCCGACTTCTGACTCCGGACATCGTCAATAATGTAAGGAACGCTTTCGAAAGTAGACTTTATTATTGTATGGAACTAGATGGAGGTCATTTTGAACAATTTGTCCGTTGATTGTGTTGCCACTGATGTTATATTTTTTTGATTGGGTGAAGTTTCGGGTATAATTTCCATATTAGATTAGTCCCCCTAGAAATAAAAATTGACATGTTCTTTGGAATTTTCGATTACACGTCTGTTTCTGACTTACAGGGAGGGGTCAAGTTTTCGATGGAACGCCCTGTATACAAATTGTATTTGTATGGAATCATATTTGTAATAACCATAATTATTATTATTTTTATGACTGAAAAAAAATTGCTCTACTTACCTGTCGAACCTCGGTGGCTCCGGATTAATTTCGCATCAAGAGTAACAATCACCATAGAATTAATTTCCCATTATGAGAATGGCGTTAGAAGATGATTCCCACATGCGCTGAAATCGCACCGGGTTGGTAACTGGCAAGTCAAGTAGGCGTGATTTTTCCCTTCACGTTCTTTATGTTGACTTCCTGCCCGGAAACCACCGGAGTGTCCACAAAGACTTCGGCGGCTTCACGCCCCGCCGAAGGACACTTTTTTCTTCGTTTTTTGGTACGAATGGTGTGATTGTTTTCGTTGCAGGAAGACTTACGTTACAGGAAGACGTTTCGTTTGGAACCATGCCCAGGAAGTTTGTTTGATTTGGTTGACTTTTCGAAAATCGATGAATTGGGATGTCTCCTTCAATTTTACAGAGGAAAAAAACTCCAGTTTCAGTAGGTTGCAAGTTTTCGTTGCTGTAGAGACATTTTTTGTTAAAAATAATAATTTCTCAAGATTATGCTTCGGTAACTCCAACATCGATGAAATAAAATAGATTTTTACCTAAAGGTGAAATTTGTTGATTTGCCGACGTTTCGACGTTTTTTATTGACGAATTTTTGGGGGTTTACTTCTTGCGCCTTAATATCGTCAATTAAACAAATTAAACATTTTATTTTGGTATTCCTTTTCCTGCTAGCCGTAGATCTAGATTGGTTACTGAAGGACAGTTGGGAATACAGAAAAAAACTGAAGTTGAGAATTCAAAATACAGTATGAATCACGAAACGAAACACAACACTTTTTTATTGATTTAGTTTCAATATGGAGCTCAATTTGCAGTTAGAATGACTTTATAAAAGTTGGATCTATAGTATATTTCCTCAAGCGGCGGAGCAATAAATCATTTTCAAGTTGCTGCTCCATAAGCACACATAATTAAGTCGGTTAAAAGGTGATAATGAATACTACATTCATTCATTATTGTTGTATCATTTGATCTTACAAATTTCAAAAAAAATATTTATGGTTGTATGATGGTGAGTAACAAATATATAGAACACTCGCATTGATAATTATTATTATATATTTTTTAATTACACACCACTCAAAATTGTTTTTACTTTTGAATTTCGATTAAAAATTTCAGTACTCTCAATGAAATGCACTTTTAATTGTATTACATACCTGCACAGCTTAGCAATTAAATCATGTCTACCTAAAATATTTTAAATGTTTTGCTGGAAAAAACATGACGTCATGAAAGGATTCAATCTAATAGTGCTTTAATCAAGTACTTCATTACCTGAAGAATATGCATTAATGATGAACCCCTTGCTTAATCAATGTAATAGTAAATTATACTTCCATTCCATTCCATAGACTTCACTTCGTTAAGATTAGTTAGACAAGTTCACGACAACAGGCATCTAGATGTCAATGAGAATGGAGAAATAAGTAAAAATAATAATATTATAAATAAAGATGGTGGACCAATACCTAGTAGTATACTATATAGCTATATTAGATTGTATGTCTTGTGGTGTTTTTGTTTTTTTGTTTCGAGAAAAAATGCTCTCCAACTATATTTTCATTTGAAAAGGCCACATTAATATGTTCGGCACTGAGTAGCATTCCAAGTTTATCAGATACATTTTCTACAAATGGAATTTTGTGATATTTGGGTTTCGCCCCTGTACATTTTGGGAAAAGGAAATTCTTTCTTTAATTATTTTTCTAATGAGGGCTCTAGAAAAATTATTTTTCACTAGGTAATTCTCAATTAATTGAAGATTTTTGTTATGGAAATCAGAATTGGAAATGGCAATTACTCTTGATTTCAAAATCCTTATAATGTTGATTTCAATATGGAAGTTATGTTTTGAAAAATAATTTAAAAATCTCTCAGAAAAAGTTGGTTTATGCATTCATAATACGCATTTGATACTTTTTACCATTAGTAAACAGAGTATAGCCTCTAAAAATGAGTCTTTTAACAATAAAAGTCAGTTAAATGAAGTTAGAGATATCATCTTATACTTACACTTTTAAGAAGTCGCACATTAAAACCAAGACCTCCTGGGGGTTGTTTTTCGTGATAAGGTGGCGACAAGTTGAAGAAAAAGCAGATCGTGAACAGATTTTTATTACTCGTGTAAGCTGTTTTCTTTTTCTAGGCTTACGATTTTCTTCTGCAACTTATCCATCAACAAGTCGAAACTCCTGAATGCAACTCTTCGCACTTCTTGAATTTGTCGTGTCGCAATAAAGCAACAATCGAATCTTCATAGCGGAAACAATTAATCCGAAAACTGCATTTTAAGTACAGGCGCATTCGCTTTCCTCATTGCTATGCATATTGCATGCACCCTCCGAATGCACCTGTTTCGAATACTCTGAATATTATTATTAATATTATTGTTAGTGCCCACTCCAGAAGAACGGTACATCCGCACCTCATGAATTCAAAATGATGAGAATCAGAAATGAGGTTTTATTGTTCTATTTGGCACGCATTCTCAAGTTCAGTTATAAAAAATAGCAAACGTTCATTAAGAAGTAACACACGACACAGTGAACACGCTAAACTAGAAATATCAGTAAAGAAAGTGTTTGGATTTCTACTTCTCCATCTTAATACATATATGATACCTGAATTCAAACGATGGCTACACAATATAGTGAATGAAAGAGGTAAAATATCACTTACATATAGATCATTGTCATCCTCACTGGTAGACATCCGATGTTTCGCCGTAAGGGCCGGTTTATCAATACGTAGTTTAATGCTTCTGTTACCTACCTCAAAGCTATATAAGCTTAGCTAATAGTCAATGTTGCAGTTATCAATCAAATCGTTTATCATATCCTGACGGATGCTAATGTTTAATAACTGTCAGTCAACTATGGTTAGCATGAATGACATTTTCAGGGGCTTGTTTCTATTGGATGATTGATTTTCAAAAATGACAACTGCAACAAACAGTTCATGATTTATACAATATAACCAATATTTCATTACTATTTCCAATTTTGTAATTTGGAATTTTTCGGAAGTTTGAGTACCGAGGACATATGAAAAACGAAAATGAGCAATAAAAGAACATCCAATTTTACCTATCTGTTGGTGTTTCAAGTACTTACTCTATTTGTTCCATTATATAAGGATAATACTGTATTTTTCTCCAATCTGAATCTTCTTACAAAATCTACCTCATCTAACTCATTGAAAGCATCATTACATTCATTTACAATATAAGGTCTTCTTTCTGCTTCAATAAACTCCACTACATTCTTATCTTCATCATTTAACAAATGAATAACTTCTATAATAATGCAGTTATAAAAATCACTTCTTTACTTGGAAAAAGTATTTCCAAAATAACATTTGTGATACAACAACAACAAACATAAATAACCTAATTTCGCAAGCGCCACCATAAAACTGACAGCTTAAATTAAAAACTATCACTTTCAAGCGACTGTTATGGTAACTGAGACTTCAGCTACCAGTTGATGGTAACAATAATAACGAAAAATAGTTTGACTAGGAGCTAAGACGAACCATTAGTCAAATGAGCTCAGCTGGCGATTGATAAACCTGCCCTAAGACACCTTATCAGCTCATCTGTACCAAAGCAAGATTAATCTATCCTAAAAATATACCCCTTTCAATTCAAAAATATTAGTTTTCTACATTATTTAAAATCAGATTTTGAAAGGGTTCTGCTCTAACTTCTGCAGTTGACTTAGAATTAGAAAAGTTTTAGACTTCCAACTTGTTGCCAACCTCTGACATTTATGGCTCTTGAAGAAATCAATCGAACTGAGAATGGAACACTTTCTACGAAAATATTCATAA
Source organism: Leptinotarsa lineolata (assembly GCA_015342045.1). Taxonomy (NCBI): domain Eukaryota; kingdom Metazoa; phylum Arthropoda; class Insecta; order Coleoptera; family Chrysomelidae; genus Leptinotarsa; species Leptinotarsa lineolata. The sequence continues at coordinate 11,536 of WOGR01000409.1, read as the reverse complement.
AAGAGATGCAATTCCCAAACCTTTCTTTAATGTTCTGATGTTTGGCTCTATAATCAGGCTTTTTTAGATACAGTCTAGCCACTTCAGATTATGTTTAATAATAATAATGATAATAGTTTTATTTCCCACCACATATTACAGTTAAAAATATGTCTCATAATGAAGATATTGATTAACAAAAAAAAATCGACACACATATATTGGGGTATAAGAACAACAGTGAGAAAAGCGCACATTGATTCAGATAGCAGCAGAGATTGCTTCTGTTTTTCCATCATGGCCCGAAGAGATAGAGAAAAAGATTTTACAGCGTAATGACTAATTTGATGTCAACGCTTGAAATGTTTTGCAAGGAGCGATACGATATTTGTAGAGATATTGACGTTACTGTGTTCGAAAATGTTCGGCGTGAAATATCGTATAGGCTGTTCATATGTCAAGAAGTTCAAGGCAACCATTTCGAGCATCTTCTGAACTGACCTCAAGCTTATTACCTCATATTATGTAGTTAAATGTCAATGTATTCAGGCAATTATTGAAAGTTTCGCCATTTTGTAGTAGTTGAAGACATTGACATTATTTCCTAGAGTTGTGAAGCATTTGTCAGAAGCTTCAAAGCTTCCATTTAATTTTTTCCCAGATGGCGCCCAGTCGCCATCTTGAAAGTTTCATCTGTCTATTTCACTTCAAAATAAAGTATTCATGCATTTATTTCATTATCCCAAATTTCAAAAGGGAGGGGACATTGAAGAAAAACACTGTATGTTATTTCAATGTGTTAATTTACATTACGAATTGTAAATAAAATGACAACGTTGATTTTTCTTTATATCGAAAACGTTTATTATACAAATTCTATACATGTTATTGGTTGAAAAATGGTTGATGGTGAAGTTAAAAAAACGTTTAGAACTCACATCAGCATCACATCTCATAATAACGTATTTTGTGATAAACTATTCTACTGGAGTGAGAAAAGTACGTTGAATAGGTATACCTAAATTATCAACGTATTCATGTTGTTGACTGGAGACGTATTTTAAACGATTCAAATAAATGAAAAGTTGGGGAATCGTTATCACACAACGTTGAAATAATATTTATCATAAACGTTATAACAATTTCGGAAAAAACGTATTATTACTCCATGTTATAACTAATAATTGTAAAATTACGTTGGATATATGTTATTCAAACGTAATGAATAATTATAACTGTAAGGATAACGTTGAAAAGTCAACTGATAACGTAGTTTTCACCCAATCAACGTTAAAAAACATTGAGTCAACGTATGTGTACCCATTGGGAACAGTCGTTCACAAACAGTGGCAATATCCCTTCCTCTCTACATTTTTATGTCTACTGATACTCGTTGAGCTGGGGTGTGACGTGATGATACGCGATGCTCTTTACAGAATGTATTTCAGATAGAGTCTGCGTATTTCATTCGTTTTTCATCCTTTTTTCTGAAAAAATTCGTCCCACCCGGAGCTGAAAACTGTACGACAAATATCGTCTTACTTTGATGACTGAAGGGGACAACAGCTTGTTGATAATGCAATTCTGCAATTCTCAATTACTATAACGGATTCAATTTCCCTCAGAGCATAAGGCAACACTGGTATCTCGTAGTGTCGAAGGTATTAATAATACTCGTAAAGTACTACTTCACTTTTTGCAAAATCAAAAAAAAAAATAAATAAAATGTACTGAACGACCTCACCAGTGGTTTGGTAAACTGATTCTATCTTCGTTACTGGTGCAGATACGGGATAAATGTTCTCCTTTGTCTCGAAACTTTGTAGACCAGTAGATAATGGACGCACCAATACCCCTCTTCCACTACGATTTCTCTTAGAAACTAGATTCTCAGGGGCTATACTCAGAAGGTACTAAAAAAAACATTTCCTATTTGGGATAAAAACTGACGATCAAATCATACAACTTTACAACTTGGTTCAGTAATAAAAGGATCAACAGAATAACATATCTTCAACTTATATCTAACATTGTACACATTTACTTTTTCTTTTAGACAGATATCAATGATTTCTTGGGTAAAAATTGGCGGGAAATTTTCCCGAGAAAGTTTCCATTAATTTTCTACAAATGAAGGTAAACAATGAGTTATTTGGAATGAGATCTTTGTTACTATTCATAGTCCTGCCAAACTTTGCTATTTTCTGACTGGAGAAAGCATCCAAATGTCTAGTGTCATGTACCGATTAAAATAATTTTAGACTTTGAGATCGTTCTCTTTGAAACCAGTTTCAAAAGCTTCGTCCTGACGTTTCCCCTGCGCGAGTGTCTGGTATCTTCAGAGAATCGTGTTATCGCTTCCAAGATTGGAGGTACACTAAATGATATGATACAGTTCAAAAATGTCATAATCTAAACGACAATGGCTTGCTCCTCACCCTAGTTCTGATCTTGGGTACGCTTCTGCCAGACAGCACGGTGTTTTAACCCGCTATAGATCCCAATACTGCTGTTAAGTTCGATCATAACCCATTGCTGGAGTCAAGTGATTTAAAAGAAAAACCTTAGTAAGAGAAGACGATGACATTGCCTCGTAAATATCAATGAAAATCAATATTCTCGAAAGAATTTCGTTGCAGAGCCATCATCGATATCGACTGCTGAACAGTTTGGTTTTGTAACATATAAGCCTCGTCTATCATTAATATTCGGGATTTGAATCCTTTGTTGAATCCCATAAATGGCGCCTTCGTAAGGCAAGTTGTCTTTTTTCCTACTCGAGCTTGTCCTTTAAGTCCAACAATGCATTCACGGTTCACCCTGACAGGTCGTAACAGCGCTGTTAGCGTTAGATCTTCAATGTTTTGTTTTTGGAACCTAGTTTCAACCAGCTGACTTGCAGTGCAAGGTGCAGAGAAAGATTGAGGACTAATATCGTTCGCCGATCGATATTGGAACTAGGTTTTGCAACGAGAATATCAATTTGAATTAATGTTAAAACAGAGAAAAGATATAGTTCAGAGCATGTATTACGACTATATGTATATTCTTCCAAACATCACTGATATTGCCTATGGATTTCAACATTGTTAACTTGTCACACTCATTACATTGAGAATATTTGTTTATATAATATAGAAAAGGGCAGAAAGCAGCATTTGAGTTGAAACTGAAAACGCCTACGATGTGTTACTAATAAAGTGCTCACCTTATAGAAGAGTGCTATCGCCAATTTTTTTCGAAAGCAAGGTTGTGAACTTGGTGGGGAGTAGCTGGGTATAATCTCTCCATCCAAAGTTGCGAATGCAGCTTGAAGAATGGCATTATCAAATATCATCTTGCCCTTTAGATAATTTTCGGTTTTTGTTGCATGTACAAACTCTTTATTTATTCCACCATAGACAATAATAGCATTAGCTACTTCAAGCTTTTTGGTCATTTGAAACAAAAATCCTGCACTCACCAATGCTGAAGCATTCTGAGCTCTTGGCATTATCTAAAAATTAAACTTGAACAAATGAACAACCAAATGAAAAATATTACAATAAAATTCAATAGGAACAGCTATCCTTCGCATATGGAAGTTCCAATATAAACTGACTGAAACTTATATTTTGGCCTTTTAAAGAAACGCTTGCAATACAAATTATCTTTATTGTCGCATCAGACATTATTATCTACATAATGGACAGTTTCAAAAACCATTCCGTTCTCGAATTATTCTCTTGACTCATCGACCTACCTATATTCGCGTCGACCATTAAAATTTCATTTTGCACTTTAGCAATTCAGAAGACGAATACTCGATTACAGATACTAACATTAAGTCAGACATTAATGAATGTTGATAAGTTTACGATATTCATACAATGTATAAGAAAAAACCGCGTGGAAAATAATTAAATATTCCATTAAGAAACACGAAAGGTTGATTGCCTATTTAAAGGCTACTCCATTGTCCATTGACCCCAGAAGGCCTTCAGCAACACCGGGGATTTACCGGATCCCATGTAGCTGCTGGTCGGTATATATTGAAAACACAAAGAGAAGTGTATGTACCTGACAATGTGTACACAAAAAAAATGTCTGTCGTCTGAGACACACCGACAAATCAGCAGTAGCGGAACATATCCTTAGACAAGGTACCCACGTTATCGCGTTTGAAGCTTCGGGAATAGATAGAGTTCATTCTCAATTCAGGAATTGAACGACGGTCCTGGGCCTCATACAATGTGACATTTCGGCCAGACCGTGAGAGTGTTAATAAAAAATACACCTGCTAGTTCCTTGGCTAGACATATCAGTTTCCGAACGTTGAAATCTATAGATTGCAAGTTAAGCGAAATAGGGCTTTTCTGTTGAATCTTCGTCGCGTGTTGGCCTATTTTGATGAGAACGACATAAAATTAGCGACCAACTTAGTAAGGCGGGGACACAGGCCAAAATCTTGAAGATTTCTTCCTGGCTTTGGAAGTCAGTCGTGTGGAGAATTTTTTGAAAGAAACTCTTCTGGGACTTTGAAGGGTGATCGTAATGAGGTTACTGGAAGCGGGTCGTCTGAGAGTTGCCGTTGAGGAGTTGAGCGAAAATCTCGTTGAGCGAGCGGAGTGTTTTATCGAACAAAGTTTGTTTTCTTATTTTTGAGAGTCGATCACGAGCGGTATTTTATTTTGATTTTGGACGATAGAGTTTTCCTGGGTTGAATCTTTGAAGCGGTTGATATTTGAAAACAGGCGGGTGGGGTGGCGCGATTTTGAATATTCTTTCATTCTGTCGTAAGGATAAAGAAGTATGTAGGATTCGAGCGGAAACCGAACAGTGTAGTACGTGAATCAAATCAGGCCGAAACCGTGTATAAACGAGTTATAATTGAGGTGAAGTTTTGCTACCATATATTTTTGGGTAACCGGTCGGAATTATCGGCCAAGCTTGAGTATTACAGTCATTCTCGTATATGACCATATGATAGTAATTTACAGCGAAGGCACTAAATTTGAGTTTCATTTCGAGATTTGGTTATTGTTATTTACTTTGTTTTTGGTGTTTTTCTATCTATTTTGTTGTATCATCTTTCTTTATTTTCTTTATTATTGAGTATAATAGTTTTTAAAGCTGAATTTTATTCCAAAATATAGCCTAGTAACCTTTTAGAAAATAGTGGCTGAGAATTTTTGAAACCTTTTTCAACTGCAACTAAAGACCCCCCTCTTTGTGTAGGGTGTCGAATTTAAGGTCTTTCGGAATTGCCTTGATATTCAAAATTTGATGTGGAGAAATCCGCATATGGTGACAGCAGCAGCCAAATTGATTTGGAAAAATAATCATGGCATAGCGAGAGTTTTCAAGGGGTGACAAATACAAAAAAATAAGTCTAGTTGTCACACTAGGCTAGCCCAGCTAAAGCCTACATTATTACAGAATTAACGTCACTTACTTCTGACTACCTGCTATCATTTGATCTCGTATCAGGACAGTTGATTCAACAAATAAGAACGAAGCCACGCCCAGCACCAATGAAATGCTTTGGGGACAACTAGAACACTTCGTCCGTTGCCTCATCCGCTTTGATAATGTCTACCTCAGTTGTTGACGAAACGTCAGCCATAAAACTTGTAGACCACGGCCAACGAGCCCGCAAAATAGCTTTGACTGTTATCTCCGGTCATGGAAGTTTATAGTCTTTGATCAACTTCCGATACTCTTGGAATATACCCATACATCAGATTCTTTAAAAGTACTTTTCTGAGGAAATCCGAGTATGGAAAATAATGTATTATTCCATTCAGAAAAGTCTGAGTTTGTCATGCCATATTTTTACTGGAACCATGTTTATTGAAGAATATTTCAGAAGGCCCAATGCATTTTTATTTAAAACTTTGAAATATTTGTGGATACCTTCACTTCTTCATAGCTTACTTCAAATGGTAGCTCGATGTACAACGCAATTTAAATAAGAGCTTGTAAAACAATTCGCAGTTTTTTAACACGTAGAATCAAATCTTCTTTCATGAATAAAGCTGTAAGCTCAATGACTTTGGAGACATGATAAATTATTGAAAAAATAAAAATGTAAACTTTCGCGACCGGAGATAACTATGTGAAAGCCTTTCTCTGGGTTTTTGGCAGTGATCTGCAGATTTTTTGCCTGACGTTTCGTCCACTACTGCGGCAGGCATCATCAAAGGCGATGTGGTAACGGTCGCAGTGCCCGAGATGGTGCTCGAATTGTTGTTCCGTTCCGAACGCGGTAACTACGGTGCTGGTATTTGACTCTGGTTCAATATTATTATCAGTGGTTTCACTTCGATATTTAGGCCAACAAGAACTATCATAAGAAGTCTGAAGGCAGATAAGGATCCCAGCGAAGCTTCAGCAACACCCAGACTATACCAATTTCCTTGTAGCTGCGAGTCGGTCTATATTGGAACCACGAAACACAAGAAACATTGTCGATTCGGACAAACCGACAAATCAGCTGTAGTGGAACATGCTCTCACATTATCTCATTCGAAAATATAGTAATACTCGATAGTAGAATACAAATTCAAAAACAGGGATAATTTCAACAGAAAAAAGAATCAATGAACATTAATGGAATCTGACCACCTGTTCTCAAAGGTACACAAAGTCAGGTAATCCAATGAAGAGAAACCAAGCCACGCCCATTGATGATAATATAAAACCAGAGTTACCGCGTTCGGAACGGAAACAACTCAAGCACCAAGTCGGGCACTGCGACCATTACCACATCGATTTTTATTATGTCTAGTGCAGTAGTAGACGAAACATCAGACATTAAAACCAGCAGACCACGGCCAAAAAAACGGAAAATGTACATATTGGAAAAATAATTATTTTCATAACCGGTTTCATTTCCGTTCTTTATTTTTCACAGATTCTACTTTTATTCGATTCGAAGGATTACACTGATATAAAAAACGGTTTAGTTATTCACCATCAACAACAATGTTTTGAAAAATAACAAAAAAAATTGTTTTGGGAACTTACCTTGAAACTATCATAATGATAAGTTTCATTCAAAGGCGGTAAAGTTATATTCTTTACCACTTTGTAATCCATATTGATTGCCAAAAATTCGGAAGGACCAACAACTGTTTCTTTGTCACTCGTATCAACTGGAAAAATTAATATCAGTTAATGAAATAACCAATAAAGTTGGTTCCAAAAATGATCCAAACTCAAAGTCACCTCTGTAGTTTTGATAAAATTATTTAAAATGTGACTCCCAAATAGATCATATTATGATTTCTTAAAATTTTTGTCCACATGTGTTTCAGAACTTGTCAAGTATTTCTCACTTTTCTTTACGAATTTGGATCTTCAAAATATAAAGAGAAAGCATGTGGAAATATTTTGAAGAATAAGGAAAGTGTCAATTGTGAAGAAAGTTAATCGAGAAGTGTACCATTCATTTCTGAATTAAAAACGTTGACTGCGGGTGGGATTAGTAGTATTGGAAAAATGAAATGGGATATTTCTCAATGTTTGTTTGAAGGTAATTGACAATGTTTCGTGGTAAATTTTATCGGACTTCCATTGTCTGATATTGTATAAGATGATTTGAAATCCCTGAAATGAACAATACAATTAAATTTTGAAAAAACTGAAAATAGCAAATATATTAAGCAAAAAACTTGAAAGGAATTCATACCCTTACAGGGAAAAATATCATCGTTTGTAAAGAATTCAAAGCATTCTGTCGACTTACTGAGGCAATCGAAGTCAGAGAGCAAGACCAACTAATCAGTTTTGACGTGGAAAGCCTTTACACCAACGTTCCGGTCAAAGAAGCACTCCAGATCATACGGAGGAAGCTATCAGAAGACGAGGACTTGGAAGATAGAACGAACCTACCGGTATAAGTAATTATGGAATTACTAGGAAGCTGTGTACGAAACTGCTATTTCCAACTTAAGGACGAATTCTTTACACAAGATGAGGGACTGCCAATGGGATCGCCACTTTCACCAGTTATAGCCAACATATACATGGAGTGGTTTAAAACTCTGGCAATTGAAGAGGCCTACAAGAAACCCCGAGTCTGGAACACCTTCATAATATAGAACCATAAGGATACCGAACTAGACGCCTTCCTGAAGCACATCAATAGCGTGAGACCTTCCATCACTTTCACAATGGAGAAAGAAGTCCACAACGAATTGCCTTTCTTAGACGTATTGGTGAAGATGACCGACCCTAAATGGGAAACATCTGTGTACCGAAAACCCACTCACACGGGACAGTATCTGAAACACGAATCCAACCACCATCAATCGACTAAAAGAGGAATCATCTAGACTCTAGTAGACCCTGCTTTCGGACTCTGCAATACGAAGAAAGATCTGGAGAAAGAACTAGGCATCATCGAAAATGATCTTCAACGGAATTGGTACTCCAAAGTGATGGTGGAACAGACTTTGGCTGAAAGACAGCAAGGACTTCGCAAGGAAGAGAAGCCGTCACAACCAGTGCTTGCACATCCCTACATCAGAGGGTTATCGAAAAGGATAAGAAGAATTGGGTTCAAGTACAACATCAGAACCTACTTCAGATCTGGAAACACTATCCGTAGCAGCCCAAACCAGGCCCCCAAACGCGGACTGTGATTCCAAGAATTGCATTTACCGAATACCCTGTGAGTGCGAAAAATCCTATATCGGTGAAACCAAGAGGCCAACGAAAGTCCGTATTGCCGAGCACAAAAAACACACACAGCGAGGTGAAATAAGCAAATCAGGTATAGCAGATCATGTTTGGACTCATCAACATAACATCGAGTGGTCCCAAGCTGAAATCATACACAAGGAGGAACACTAGTTTAGAAGGAAATTCAAAGAAGCCGCATATATGCTGTCCAACAACGTATCCAGCCAAGCTAGCGTAGAGATACGCAACATATGGAAACCCGTAATCAAGGAGAAAATGGCCAACTCCCGCCAAACTGTCATTTCCCGCTTAACCGGTGAAGCGAAGAGAGGAGATAAGTGAAAGAAGGGGATAAGTGAAAGTACGCGAAAGACCCATAAATAGTCATCTCTCGGAGGAATTAGTCCAGTCATCACCCGAAGACGATTGTGGATAC
>WOGR01000408.1:0-26178 GCA_015342045.1 Leptinotarsa lineolata | reverse complement strand
GGGGGGGGGGGGGGGGGGGGGGGGGGGGGGGGGGTAAATGACGCTTCCATAAAATGAAGTTACCTTTTTATCACTGTTTCCTGAAATTTTGAAATTTCTATGTAGGTTCGTTTCATATTATATTCAAGAAATGATTTCTGTATATTTCAACCGGGGTGCCAGCCACGAGGTGAGAAGGTGCGTTCATGAGATGAAGTTACGTTTTCATGACTGTTTTTCTATACCGATATATTTCAGGAGGCTGAAAATTTCTATTAAGGTTTGTTACTTATTCTAGATGTGCCATGAGAAAATATTTTCAAATGTTCCTACTGGGGCGCCTGTCGCAGGGGAAAAGGAGCGTCCATGAAACAAAATTACCTTTTTATCATTGTTTCTCCATGCCCTTAAATTTCCGGTATTAGAATTACATCCGTGCGGATCCGGGGCAGATAGATAGTCGTCTACATGGGAGCCGACCATATAGAAAGGATTGATTAGTCCTCAGTACACATGATAGAAGTGCAATGACTAGTTTCAGATTATAAAATGAGATAAATAAAAAAACAATTATGATTGAGTAACATCATCTTTCGCATCGCCATAATTTCTTCCAAAATGTTTCTTTACTTCTGTCTGATAGTAATAAAAAAAATTTTTACTCAGGTGATCAAGATCAGTTTTTTTGTTCAGTTATTATCGTGAAATGAAAGTCGTCCCGAGAAACAACCTACATCATCAAAACATTTCTTTCTTTCTTTACTTACTCTGACGTTGGCAGCTATTACTAGAGGAAAACTCCAAAACCATAGTGATGCTATTATATATGTTGAAAGTAGTTTGAGGGCAAGAAGAATCGATAGTTATGACGATCTTCTTTGAGAAAAACTTTCGGAATTTGCTGATATCAAATCAATCAACGTTGATATTCAATTATCATAAGTATTTATAGATCTTCTCTTCCTGATGAGGTACAAATATTCTCCGAGGGATTGACGCATTGCTCCAACGTTCAACTGTAGAGGGTCATTCACGACGAGCGTTCGTTAGGAATATGTGGAAAACGATTCAGAATAAAAACTTAAAGTTTGTGGTAGTGGGTTTCACTAAATGTCCTTCTCAACTGAGATATTTTCAACTTCCGGTCTCTTTTCGTTATACCTTATTTCAAATAGAACACCCTGTATTCAATTACATTTTTCAATTTCTCAGCACGTTTCAGGCCCACTTCGTATAACAATGCCTATACCCAAATTTGTTAATTTCGACATATTAATTTTTTTATGAAAAATTTCACAGTTACAGCATCACTCCGGAAAAATCATAATTCATAGACAGTTCCAGTTGAAAATATGAAATTTTACAGAATCACACCTTGAGCATCAAGTCATGAACAGATTCATCCAATTTTTGAAAATAATTTACAGGGTGGTCGAAATTTCCACCTAAACATAACATCGAGAAAACTGAGGGAACACGATTTTTTCAAATGGAAACCAAACACTATTCTATCATTTTTGGATACTAGGAAAAAAAAGATATTAAATTCATGAAGAATGTCCTGTACCTAAAATACACCCCTGGTAATAGATATCCGATTTTGGGAAATATTCGAAATGTAAATCATTCGAAACAATACCAAACCAAGAAAGCTTTGAAAACAAATGAACTAATATTAACGCTGTCGTTGGTAAAAGGTAACTCGACATGAAAATGAATGGATTGAAATTGAATACTATCAGAGATATGAATTATATTTTTCTTCATTGATATCGAATACAATAATTTTATTTTGTTTATATTTTTCAAGGTTAGATTTTACTTTAATTTCAGAATTAAATTTAATTTCTTCAAATTCAAATAATATTGTGGTTTATTTCAACAGATGTTCAAAGACATTGCCGTTTTGTTTCAAACAAGAAAATATTCTTTCTCGCATACCACCATTTGTAGCTTTCTGTATGGAATCAGGAATCAAATTATTAAAAGCTCTCAGAACCCTTCGTTTCATGTTTTCTTTATCACTCATAGGATCTGCATAAACATTTTTTTTGATATATTCTCAGATGGAGGAGTCCAGTGGCGTCAGGAGGAAATCTAAATGGCCCAATGTAGCAAAGCCACTGATCTTCCAACATCCCATTCAACAACCCAGCAACGGTATCAGTACTATGTGCAGGGGCTCCATCTGTCTGATACCATAACTTGAAACGGTATGGTTCAGGAACATGCCTTATGGATTCACTCACCACATTCCTAATTATATACAAATATCTATCGCAATTCAAATTCGGTCTTCCTTTATAGCGCAAAAAACATTAAAACTCTATGAATCCTGGAAGTTGCGCTGGCGAACGAGTTTTGGATTTTCTGCTCCCCAAAAATGACTATTATAGCGGTTGTACATACCATTCTTGGCAAATTTGGCTTCATTTGTCCATATCATGAACTCAGGATCTTCCTGTATCTTGATAAGGAACCATTCGCAGAATTCCACCTGTGCAGGTAAGTCGTGAGGTTTCAGATTTTGAACCTAATGATATTTAAAGGGACGCCACTCATTGAATAAAATCCGGTTTATTGACGAACATGAAATTATGAGTGACTTTTCTGCGTCTTTCAACGAATTTCCTGGATAGGATGTGAAGTAGCCCAAAAATACAATTTTGATGTCCTCATTGTTTACGAGTGTTTTTTTTTTGTTGATGACAGACGAAAAAGATCCGAAATCACGGCAGTTTCTAAGAAATTGTAACAAATATCTCGTTACATTCATGTATTCCAAATGTTGTCTGTAACAGTTTATTCTCCACAATTTCGACCATCTGTATACTCCGTAACCGGTATTATAGTCACTGCTGCCGGTATCTGACAAAACGGCCGATTCGGTCGGAAAACGAACCGAATCGGTTCGTTTTTTGACCGAAACGATAGAAATGCTCTCTTCCTTTCGAGTGTTTGGCTAGAACGGACCATATCTGGTACATTTTGACCTTTCGTTTCTATTATCTTTATTCATTGTATTTGATGAGATCAGTTCGAGTATATCTTTTGTCTCTCCTGGATTTTGCTATTCAGTAATAAAAATTCGTTGAATTACATAATTTGTAATAATTACGCTGCATGTGATTGGACAGCTTATTAATTTCCTGTTTACCATCGTAAGCTCAAGTCATCGTCTGAATGAAGTGAGATCACAGAGTTTTTTCTAAAGCTCATGAAATTACCGTAGTGATATTTTTTTACAAAATTGAATTTTGCACTAAATACAGTAAGTGAGTATCGGCTTTGCATACCTCATTCATCGTTGAAATGAAAAAAACAGTATCTGCGCTTAATAAAATTTCAGATACCTGATGATTGGTAATTTCTGTGGAATACCATTCTTGAGCTACCTATTGCTACAGTGTGGTTATCATTGTTACTGGGAGTTTTGGAAGTAGACAGGAGAATTAAAGTTGATGATTGATTGCTTGGTGATATTCAGGCAGTACTTTCGTGGTTCATCCGCCACTGATATTTACTGGAGAGCGTTTTTGGGTAATGTTGGTCATGGAGTAGCTACCTCACTCTTCCTTAAAAATTGAAATTTTTTATCTTCGTGCCTAGAGGGCATGTTCTGATTAGTGTTGATCATTGGGAATTTTCGATTTCTTGGTGATGTAGTAGTACTGATGCGTTTATCCTGAATGTACACTGGTGTTGTCATTGGTGATATGAATATTATATTGATTATCTTCCTCTTCTATCTTTTTTTTCGAAGCATAAATAACTTATATTGATATGCCTTGGTCTCTTTACCTTATTATCTACTGTTACAGTAACTTGCCTCCATTCTCTCAGGTTATACTATCTTTTATCTTATCTTATCTTATATTTTTTTGTCGAAGTTTGCTCCCTGAAGAGAAATGTTAATGTTGAAAGTAAGAAATTGTTGATGAGTTGATTTTTTTTCGGAATTATTTTTCGTTTGGTAATTCCTGTATGGAAAATTTGAGCTTTCAGAAAATTTACTCATTGAACAAATTTGAAAGATTGATTATCTATCCATAATCTTTTGAAATTTTGGTTACAATTTACATTACTACCTTTCTCTTTTCTCAATGACTCACACTAGGATTTCTTTTTCAGTGAAATATCATTTTCATTGAAATTATCGTTCAACTAATGAAATACAATTTCATTGATATTATCGTTCCTTCGTTCCTTGAAGTGTTTCATTAGGAAAATTTTCCTCACCGTGATTTCCTGGAAATTATTTCTGGAAAGTATTGATAACTTTCGACAAAATTTTTAATTTTTCATACCTTGAGATTCTGTTACTGTGATGTGTGATTATCTGATGTCATTCATCTCTTTATGAGTCAAGTTTGATTCTTTTGCACATTGTCTTATCTCCACTTCGGAATTAGCTCATCTTAATCTTAATATCATCTTCATCTTCACTCATCTATATCTATTTATCTTTCCTTGATCTTTCATCTATCTTTCCTTTCATTGCTCTGCAGACGGGGGCTTGAGAATTTCTCCACTATGGCATTACCAGATGGTAGGTAAAAGCCCTACGACTGGACACTTTCAGCATTTGATATCTGTTACATGCTGTATCTGTCACTGATTATCACTTGAAACCATTTTGGGTGATGTAGGTCATGAAGTAGCTACATACTTTTTTCCTACGTAGAATTTTCACGCTGCTGTAGTAGTACTAATGCATTTACCCTGACTGTATATTGGTGTTGTCATTGGTATTTCATCTTATCTTTTATGTTCCTTGTAGTGTCGATAATTATATCGATATTTCTTTGTCTCCTTATGTAATTATCTAACGTTGCATTACCCTGCTACAATACCTCAGATTATTTTATACCTTATCTTATCTCTTGGTCGGTTCCCTGAAAAAAAATGTTAATGTTGCAGGTAACTGATTGGTAATGAGTTTTATTTTTCGAAAGTATTCATCATTTGGTATTTAGGCATGGAAAATTTGAGTTTCCAGAAAAATAACTTATTCAACAGATTTGAAAGATTGATTACTCATCGCCTCTGTGATTTTTCCTTGATTTATATTTTGGAAATCAATTGACAAATCTTTCCAAAATTTGGGTTACAATTCACATTTTTACCTTTCTCTTTCTTCAATTATTCACAATGAGATTGTTGTGTCATTGGAAGACAGTTTCATTGATTGTATTTCTGATGCCTGAAGATTTTGCTACTGCAATGTGTGATTAGAGGATGGAGGTTTCTACTAAGATACCAAACTAAGGCTATTTGGATTATTCATTTGGATGGATTTTAATGGTGAACCTAAGTATGTTGGGTGCAAGCATAACACAGAATAGCAACCTTGTCACGGTTTGAAATATCACGACAACAATAAAATAATTTCAATGTGGTCGCGGTATTTCAAGCCGTGACGAATTGCACCTCAACCTCCCTGAAAATTTTCAAAAAAAAAAAATCCACTCTGCAGAAATTAGGGAAAAAAAGATTATATTGAGGCTCAAATCTCACTATTGAACTATTTCTCTAATTGAATTACCTAAAAAATACAACCACATACAAAATTTACAAGGATTCAGCCTATTCACATTAGAAGTCATATATCGAAATGGTTTCAAGTATTTGGCTTGCCAATATCCTCGAAATCTTCCATCTTCATTTTTGAGTTCATACACCCAAGGTGAAATTTTTCGAAAAATAACTAAAGGACCAATATATTTTGGAGCAAGTTCAGCTGCAAAGAAATTAGCTGCATTTGACAAAACAAAATTTTTCCTGTAGACCTTCTCTCCCACACTTTACTCTACATCTCTTCTGCGAAGATCGTAATACCGTTTGTTTTTCTGAGCACCTTTCCCCTGTCGTTTCTTGACTTCGCTGTGAAGTGCCTGCAAAGATTTTTCCCTATCACGAGTCAAGGCATTTTCATCAATTTCAAATTCTCTGTCACCATCAGGTTCTTGTTGCAGAATGTTGACAGGAAATTCTCTTCCAAAGTCAACAAAATATGGGCTATATCCACTATTTTCATGGACCTGGCTTCTCATGGCACACGCGATTTTTGGAAGTTGTTCATCCCACTCACGGTGATTTTCGGATACGTAACACCTAATCATCGTTTTCAAGGTTTTATTAACCCTTTCGGTGGGGTTTGCTCGAGCCTGGTAATTTGCGGTCCTAATATGCCTGATACGATAAGAAGTTAACATATTGGAAAAATACTTACTAACGAACTGAGAACCATTGTCGGAGAATGATGCTTTCGGTTGACCAAACATCAAGAAAAGGTGTTCTTTTATATTAGAGCAAAGTACCTTCGAAGTAACATTTCTCAATGGAATCACAAGTGAAAAATTACTGAACATATCTAAAATGACTAAAATGAACTTGTATCCCTTTGAAGACCTAAGAAGGGGTCCAATCAAATCACACGACACCACTTCAAAAGGTTTATCAACTACCCTATGAGGAGCTAACAATCCAGCAGGTTGTTCTGATTCATTTGAACCACAAATTGTGCATTTTCGGACATAATTTGAAATATCATCCTTCATCTTTGGCCAATGAAAGTACATAGAAACTCGCTTGAAGGTTTTGAATATTCCCGGGTGAGCAGCACAAGGATCATCATGACATTTATACAAAACTTCTTCACGATTTTTCTTGGGAATTACTAGTTTCCAATCATCCGCTTAGTCTAATCCAGAGATTTTCCTAAATTCAATGAATTTGTATAAATAAGAATTTGTTATTCTCCATGTAGGATAACGCAAAAGGTTATTTTCTACGTTTTCTATCATCCTAGAGTACCACCTATCAGACTCACTATCTATTTTGAAGTCTATAACATTTTCAACTGCATCTACCGTAGGAACAGACCGTGATAACATATCTGGAAGGACATGTTACCCTTGCGATGCACTAAATCAAAAGAGTACTGTTGCAGTTTTAAACTCCACCTGGCTAACCTACCAGTAGGATCTTTTGAATTGTTTAACCAACATAAGGACCAGTTATCCGTAACAACAGTAAAATGAGTTCTTTCTACGTATGGACGCAACTTCTCTATGCTCCAGAGCACTGCAAGGCATTCCCGCTCTGTAGTAGAGAACTTCCTCTCCTGTTTTGTGAGAGAACGAGATAAATAACAAATAACTCTTTCTCCGAATTCTGGGTGAACTTGGGTTAAAACTGCGCCTATACCATAACCACTAGCATCTGTCTGTATAGTGAAGGGAAGTGAGAAGTCTGGACAAGCCAAGACGGGTGTTGAAATAAGATGTTCTTTAACTTGTCGAAAAGCTTTCTCCTGGCGAGATGTCCAACAAAACTTTACATTTTCCTTCAGCAATTCGGTCAGAGGTTGGATGAGTACAGATAAATTTGGATGAAAAACAATTCGTGTATTTATTACACAAGAAGTGCAAGTATACAAAAAAACTACATTACCTCTTTTCATGGAATGAGGATTCTCTCAAAATCAATCAATTTCAGTAAATATATAGTTTTTGTCAGGGCTTTGAGTTTTGATTTTTTTGTTTAGCTGAAATAAAACGACAGTTGTTCGACACCGAATTTTCCATAAAAAAACATCATTTCTTACCCAGAATTATTTCAGATCTTTAACTTTGGTGCTATTCAAATCCTCTTCATTCAAATCCTCTTCAGGGTAACAGTTCGTCAAATAGATCAATAACATACGTAACGTGACACAACTGTTCAATATGAAAATTCACGTTGAAATCCCAAAAACTTGGTACGATTCAATAAATCGAATAAACGTTGATTTCCTAGCGACCAATAAACAAAGACTAATTCAATCGTAGGTGTTCTGTTGTTATTCGGTGAGAATTCGTAGAAATCATGTGTATTGATCGGGATATCGGAAGTCAATACATGTAAGGGGGGATTCTCGAGATGAATAAAATAATTTTGTTGTCTTGTTGTCTCCATGGATTCGTCGTGTCTGTGGATTTAATTGCCGTGCCACACATAGGAATATCTCCGAATATGTCGGGAAATATGGCTTAGCCATTTTAAGTATGGTGAAACTACATATCACCCCAATTGAAGTGGGGGTGATATGTACTATTTGAAAAAAAATTTTTTTTTGTTTCCAAATGGGCTTCCTTGTAGTTTTTCTCTGTTTCTAATGTACTGAGGGGTAGGGTTGTTCATTGTTGAACTAGAAGGCGAGTAGTATCAGGTGCATCTGCGGCGCAGCATTACCATCCAGCAGCGAAAAGATTATCTGATCCTGGAACTTCCATCCTTGTTTTTGCTTTCGGCGGAGAGTTTCAGCGACGACACCTGGGCACCAGTTTGATTATTTATTGTTGACTGTTCCATCTTAAGATCAAAATTTCATCGGATGGTACTGGATCTTTGATTATTTTCTATAGGTTTTTTTCTTTTTTGGGAAGAGGTGGTATTTAACGAATATTTTGGTACATTCATATATTCCAAATGTTATCTATAACACCAATAATTCAATCTCCACAATTTCGCCCATCTTTATACTCCATAACCGGTATTATAGTCACTGCTGCCGGTATCTGACAAAACGCAAAAACCGAATCGGTTCGTTTTTCGATGGAAATGACAGAAATGGTCTCTTCCGTTTGAGTGTTTGGCTAGAATGGTTGATATCTGGTACATTTCGACCTTTCGTTCCTATTATCTTCATTCATAGTAAATTTGATGAGATCGGTTTGAGCATATCTTTTGTCTCTCCTGGATTTTGCTATTCAGTAATAGAAATCCGTTCAGTTACATAATTTGTGATAATTACTCTGCATGTGATTGGATGTTATAACTTCCAATTTATCTGATGCTGGCTTCATTCAGTCATCGGTGAAGTTTAAAGTGGTGTGAAAATTGCTAATGTAATAAATCTCCTATTCCTTAAGATATTTTTGGCTAGAATTGTTCTGAGAAGAAATTCTGTATCATATGGTTTTTTCAGGTTAACCTATCAATTTCTCGTTTACTGTCATAAGCTCAAGTCATCGTCTAAATAAATGCATATTTTTTGTAACTGTATTCTATCAGTGACAGTTATTATGAGAAGGATTTCTGATTTTTTGTCAAATATTACTACCGAGAGAAAAATTAACGAAATTTGATCGTCTTCTTGTTCAGAAAGCAAATTTCTGTACACTTTTCATATTCATGATGCTATATTTCAGATTCGAAAAAAGTTTCAACACCTAAGGAATCGAATGATTCTGTAACACAATGAAAGAGTATATCAATCTTGATAACACTGGTCGATACAAACTTCGACATTGAACTATGAGGAGAAGTCTTGGAAATTTTTCATCAACAGAAATTTCTCTAATTTGTGGACCAACAAAAACTCTAGGTTCAACCTTTGCTTTTGACAACTTAGAGAAAAATGTTTCAATGTATCAACAATTCTCTGAATTTTCATCTATATTTTTTACAAATTGTTTCATCAGCCCTTACTTAGTATGCGAAGGCAGCATCATTACTTTTGTCGCTTCAAGAATCGATTCAAATTTTACGTTTCATTTCCCGACACAAACTTCTTTTCCAATAGGCCATGATCGTCGAGTATAATGTTGAGAATTTGCACTTCCGTCCCATAAAAAAAAGGGATATTTTTCATATTCACCCTGTAGTCCCATTAAAAATCCTATCATTTTGAAATCTTCAATCAGCTGCCATTTATATTCGTGATACTCCAGAGATTTTTGGTAAGATTTCAACACTATCATGATTTTCTTTCAGATGTACTGAGTGAGCGATCGGAAGAGATGAAAGTTCATTGCCGGTGTGTAATAAAACAGCTTTCAGACCATCTCCTATTGTGAGATATGACGGAAATATTTCATGTCGAGTTCGTTGATCCGTGATATTTACATCAACAAGAAATCCAATTGTTCAAAGCGTAAACTCAAAAGCTCTGCTCTACTTTTCGACAAATTTGAACACGAAATCTTCTATAGTGAAAAGATGTCGTTTTGGTGGGTATGAAGTAGGTGAAGATTGAGGTACTGGATGTATCAAGCTATAAGCTATGTACAATTGAAGCAGAAGAAAAATCAAGATCAGGATATTCAATTGGTTTAGCATTCTGGCCACATATTTCACGTCGATCGACAATGCAACAGTCGCAGTCATCAGCGTAGTCTTTTGGTTCTCGCCAAATTCTCAATACTTCGTAAGCCTTCTCTCGTCTTGATATCAACCTAAAATGAATGTTAATAAAAACTAATGGTTTGCTATATTTTTCTCCACTTGAAATTTGCTCACCTCTCAAATTTTTCAAAATAATTCAATCATAAAGATGTATATATAATATACCAAAAAATTATTTCAGATGACGGTTATATTTATATAGGTTATGAGTCGATTCATAAAGAATAAAAATTGCATTCATGAAATACTGTACTAATATTTTGGATCACTTATATTTTTCGTTTTCAAATATTTGTTTCGAATCATGAATACAGTGATCCGTTAGTCGAGGAATATCCATAATGAAAATCATTCTATTCGCATAATACATTTCATTTAAGGCGCGTTTCGTTACACGGTAGCTTCGCCAACCAGACTAGCAATATTACAAGACCTCAAAATTTTATCCACAAATTTTCATTTTCTACCAGAAACTTTGTTGATTTGCAATAGCATGAGGGCATGATAAAACCACGAGTCCGTAGGACGGGAGGATTTATTTATTGCGGGTGGCTCGATTGAAATTGGTTGAAGGTAACAAATCTTGAATATGAAATGATGATCATTCATCTGAGAAAGTTATTAGGTCGAGTGGTATTCCTGAACATTATTTCCTGAAATATCCTTAGCTGAATATCATCGATATAAAAAGAAAATATCAATTGCATTACCTGAATAACGAGACATTCCAGCAAGAACATTTCTTTGAAAGTGAAATGATCGAATATATGAAGATAGTACGTAAATGATTAAACTCATATACGACAACAATAGTCGACCTATACCGACTACTTGACGTAAATTACTAAAAAGTCATATATGACAACAATAGCCGACTTATACCGACCTACTCGTCCCGTCTGGATGCTTCACCAATATATTATTTTCGATATCTTTGAAATTCAGAAAAACATTTCTATTCGAATTGAAAATGTCTTATCAAATAAATAAGTTTGACCTCTAGATTCCTGATTGTCATATATGAACTTGAGGAGGAGTTTGAATTGAGGGATTGTTGTTTTATTTTGTGAGTTTTTGTGAATCAGTGAAATACGGAAATTCATTTTTTATTTCGCTCACTTGTGTTTGTTTATTTCATTGGTCACTCATATTTCAGTTCACCCAGTAGAATAAGGTCTAGTTACTGTCATAATCATAATATCTAATCAAACATTTAAGAAGTTTCAATATTCTTTTACAACTTTTCATTAGATTGGTTTGATTCTATTAGGTCAGGTCAGGTTGGTGGAGATTCAGAAAACTACAAATTTTCTATTACGATAATGAATACTTGTTGACTCGTTCATGAAATGACTAGCGTCGCTGCCTATTGATATTTGGAAATTTGAGCTGGTTGATATTGAGTACATTGGAATCACCAAATAAAAAATTTGTGCACTGGAATTTTTCCAAAAAAACAATGGTGTTACAAGTGAAAAAATCTCGCCTTATATTGTGTAGTGATTTTATGTGCTATCATCATCGATTACATACCATCAAAGTTCCAAAATTTCATCATTTCTTTTTATTGAAATGACATGTTCCTCTGAATGAAGAGGAAAATTTTATGGTAGGAAGTGAAACTGGTACATGTGGGGTAGAATAGATCCACTAATTGATATTAGTTTTTCTTGAAGTCTCCTGAAGACGCCAACTCGGATAATTGAATACATATAGGAAGGAGCAATGCAAATCGAAAAGTGCTTGTTTTGGATCCCCAATATTTTGGATCAGGCCTTCTGGACCCTTGGAGGCCTGTATCATTGCAATGCTATCTCACTGGATGACGCCAGGTGGGACCAGCATTAACCATATACCGATGTGTTTAGTGTTTTATGAAGACATGGACGGAATAAACATGTCACAAGCCTCCGAAAGAGCAAACATTTTGGTTCATAGTGTTTGATTATTATTATAAATTATATCAATGCATTATTATAATATTTCGATATTACATTAGTATTCTATTACATTTTTGTTTACTGCCGAGAATTCACCTCAACTCCATTTTCATCATTACCATTTTCAGTAAATCCTCATCCTCGTAGAACAAGAAATTATGATTTGCTTCGGTATCATTTCAGAATTGAATTCACCTTTATTATTTCCTCTCAGACTTTCCGCATCAATGATTGATCGAGCGGAGGGTGATTATGTGGAGAACTTCATGGAACTATCCAGTATTTGAGATCAAAACAAATCGAAACTCACTGTAGCAGATGTATGATTGTCTTTCATATCTATCCGTTGAATTAAATATTGATCATGAACTACGAGTATATCATAATGGATGAATATGAATGGAATGAATGTCAGAGAAGGGAATTATCAAACATTCATGTTATAATTATTTCACTAAATCATCAAAAATGCAAAACATCATATTCATCATCATTGTATCAACGTTAACATTATTAATGAACCAGTAACATATTTTTCATTCTTGCGAGCGGTTTAAGATGTCTGCGGGTGTAATATGTTTCATAAAAAAAATAACAAGATATCACTGTCTGTAAATTATGACATTACTCAAAAAGTACCCTGTATAATATCCAGAGTCTCCGCAAGCCACAGTGAATGTGAAGGTAACGCTTGTCTCCAAACTCTCGACTTTGATGTTTTTTTTAAATTTTGAGTTGCCTGAATTACTTTCTTCAATCATCATCAGTTCTTGGAATAATCATATGTCAGTTTTTGATATGACCACCACAAGTGCAAACTGTGTCTCTTCATACAAATGAAAGTATTTTTTCCATATGACACGATATGCGGACACAATAACCTTGATCAATGATATTAAAGATTCCGCTAAATTTTGATATAACATATTTGACCTTCAACATCTTCAAATTATATTCTTTACGATCGAAGTTGACTGGGTCATGCAGGAAAATGATGTATGTTTTAGAACTCATGAAACACTATTTTAGTCATTTGATTTCGACAAATAGCTAATTTATTTCAAAAGTTATTCATTCAGTATCGAGAGCTGAGAAAATAAGGAGAACAACATCTCCCCTTACGGATACGTCATTTATCGGATATACAGAAAAATGACACATTGAAAGTCAAAGATAAACGAGGCTCCCCAAAGCAGTCAGCTGGGAAGCCAATCTTCGACATCGATCGCCAACGAGATTCGTCCTCTATCTTTCATTGCAGCTCTCACTCTGAGGCAACTAGTTGAAAACCAGAGCCCAAACAGAACGCATTCATGATTCAATACCAGACAGCGCTGTTTCGACTCATCAGAAGTCTCATCAGTGGTGCTAGACTGAACCACAAATGCATTGCTGGACTCAACTGTCCACAATGCATTTGAGGATAATTGAGTTGAGGAATGAACAAGGGCGACAACAATTTCCCTCACATATCACCATCTATGAGATCGACAGAGAACGCAAACTTCGAAGAAAAAAAAGATAAACAAAGTTGCTCAAGACAGTAAGGAGAGATGTTGTTTTTTTTTCTCAGGCTTGTTCTTCAAGGACAGTTGACTTCAGCAATGCATTTGTGGTACAGTCTATCTAACTGTTTCATTAACTACTTTAATGATATTCCAAATATTTTTTTGCAGAAAAATAAGGTTATCAAAAGCGAAGTAACTCTTATATACATCAATTCTCATGCCCTCTACTTCATAGCTGCCACAGAGTATGATATACTAGCCATTTTCATCAACCTAAGACACTCAAATTTCACTGATGACGACGGAATAAGTAATAATATACTGAAAAAATGCATAAATTTCATAGCTGAACCTCTTCCCCACTTTATCAATTGCTCCTTGGAAGAGGGGATTATTACAGAGTGCCTGAAGATTTCAAAAATTGTGCCAATTCATAAGAAGGGAAATGACAGTGATATACAAAATTTCAGAACAATTTTCCCCATTAAAATTATATGAAAAATATGTTTCAAACCTAATGATACCTTTTTTAATAAATGGGGTCTATTCAATGTGAACCTTGGTTTTCGCAAGGGATTGTCCACAAGTCAGGCGATTACACAGTTCCTCAACAACGTGTACAGGGAGGTTGATGAAGGTGAAGCAACGCTAGAGATTTTCATAGACTTGAGTAAGGTATTTGATCTGGTAGATCCTAACAAAGCTTGAAATGTTTGGAATCAGGGGAATAGCCCACAAATGGTTTGAAAGTTACTCAGAGGGTAGATACTACTATGTAGAGGTTAGCAGAAATAAATCAGAATCTAAAAATTGTTCTCTGGGGGTTCCTCAGGGTTCAATATTAGGTTCAATCTTATATATAATATATGTTAATTATTTTTATAGTGATCAATTTGTTATGTATGCTGACGACACAGCTTACTTGATAACTCAGGAAAATATTGAAGCCACAGTTGATAAAGCATCTGATGAAATAAAGAGCTCAAAAGTGGTTCTCAGACAATGGTCTCTTGTTTAATAAAAGAAGAACTGTGCTTTCACGTTTTGATCATTCGAGAATCCATATCATAGTTTACTAGTAACGTCAATTAATGGATCAATTCAACAACAAGAGGAGACAAAAGTTTTGGGTTTGAAGATAACAAAAAATCCCAAATGGAACGAGCATATTGATGAGATTTGAAAAAAGATATCCTCAATATCTTACTGTATTGAACAACTACGCTGGAATGTAAATAAAACACTCTCATTAATGTACTACCATGCATACTTCCATTGTAACATTTTCTATGGTATTATAGCTTGGGGAGCATCTAGTGATCATTCCAGAATACTCAAAATTCGAAAAAGAACCATAGAGTATATAGCGGGAGTAACTAGAAGAACAAGTTGCAAACGCGTCTTTCAAAATCTCAGAATATTGACTGTTACAAGTATTTACATTTATGAGATATTAAAATATGTAGAATCGTATATAACCAGTTTTCCAACTCTTAATGCTGATACAAATTATAATACTAGAAATTTCCTACAGTAACAACACACAAATCAGTTGTATCTAAATCATGTCCCAGGCTAATGGCCATTGAATTGTACAATGAACTTCCAAGTACAATGAAAATCTGGCTCCGAAACAGTATAACAATCAAATCAAAGAGATGCTCCTGGATAAATCCTCTTATTCTCTCAAAGAATATATGGATGATAACTTATGACCTGTACTTGTGATTTTAGAAAGTTTTCAATAACGATGCTGTTACATAAATAACAGATTTTTTTGTTATTGAATATTATGAATTATGTACATGTCCAACATTTTAGGCTGATTTTAATAACGATGCTGTTGCATAAATAGTAGATTATTTTATGTTTTTACTATAATAAATTATATTATATTATCTATGTAAATTTTATATTGAGCTTCTAAGTGCACGGAGTTTGTATTTTTAATTCTGTTCACGTTTTGACATACTCAGTGTCATCTATAGATGATCCAACTGAATAAATATTATCATGATAATTTATATAATCACCACTGATGGGACCTATGGCAGGTAAAAACTGCGCTGTCTGGTGTCGAATCATAAATGCGTTGTGTTTCTGCTCTGGTTTATAATTATCAAAACCTAGTTCATTGTCTTGATCCTCAATTTAATTTGTAATCAATTTTACTAAGTCAATGAACTAGATCGATTATTAACAAGTCAGTAATAGATTCCAGGGACAAGGTATGTAGTTCAAGATTGTCAGCGGATGGGGTGTGAAGTAAACGCACCTCTCATCAATCAAGCACTTACTAGTCTCATCTCTCCAGGCCATGATCACGATTCCATTATGAGTACCATTTAGTTTCATTTTGGTGTCAAAGGCATCGACTACTTTGGTCATTAGTCACGTGCAATGTCGAAAACTTCTCGAACCACTAGAGAGCATCATGGCTATTCGAAGTCCGTCAGCCACGTAACCTTGCAAATTCATTCCAACTTCCTTGTCTCGAGAAGAGTATCTGATCGAAATGGTGATCAAACCCACTACCTTCAGATCGTGAGTCGGTCGCACTACCACTACTTCAATCAACAGCCTAGCATTTCAATTTTTGTATACTGTTTTACTCCTAACGGTTACTGTAATAATTATGTCCCTTAGGAACGTGACATTTTAATAGAGGTTCCGTGGTCTATCTCGTAGATAATCCCTTCTAATTGGCTAAATAATAGTGATTGAATAACACAGGAATTTATAAATGCACAGGTGAATAACAAGTTCCCACAAAAGGTAAAACTAGAAAGTGAAGTATAGAACAATATGTTTAGAAATGTATACTAACTACAAATACTGACTAATTTTATTTTATTTTCCAAAACATTTTGAGAAAAACTCTGCTGTTTTCTATCTACAAAGGATTTCTCCTGAGCATGGAGTATACAACTTTTATACGATGTTATTCTTCTCGCAAAGGTTAATATTGTTTATATAACTCAATCCTGAAAATAACAATTGAGTGGATAATCCATACATTGATGATTATTGGAGAATATTGCGAAATGAACTGGATTGTGGAGAATATTGTTTACAGTCAATAAATTGTCCCGGTTCATTGTTATTCCAAAAGACGGTTTAGTTTCACATTAATAGTAGAATCCACTCAAAATATTTTGGTCGTGAAAAAGCATAATCAATAAAAGCGTGTCTTATTTCAATTCTCAGTATAAAATATAATGGTGGATTAAATTACCTTTCATTTTATATTAACTGGATGTGAATTTGAAATTTGTGTATTCAAGAGTTCATTTCGGTTAGTCGATCCGCCATATTTTGATTATTTCAAATTGCCATTGCTTGATTTTGCATTTATAAAGCTTTCTAGAATTGATCTGTCACAGTTGATTGTTTGTTGAAGATTTTGGGCCTAAGAAATATATGACTTCTCTGTGTTAATGTCTTGTTAACAACTGATATAACAATTGTTTATTATTTATTTTTTGTTGGATGTGGGATAATGAATATTTCGTTCGTTCACGTTTTTTCTCGGATAAGATTCTCATAATGAAGTTGTGTAGTATCTGAACCATGAGCTGGTTTGAAAAGTTCGTTAGCAAAAAAAATATGGTTTTTCAATAGATTATTCCAGAATCCATTTTTGTATATTTTCTGAAAAAGTATACGCTCTTCACCATCCTATTCCCTATTTTCATTGATATTATATCAACGCATAATATCTTCAATGATCTCAAATGTCTTCGAATGAATAATACTTATTATTCGTTCATTCTGCTTGAATGCTGAAAATAAACTCCTAGTTTTCTGAATCAGTTCATTCATGTGTGGATTCCATTTTCAAAATTCATCATTTATGATCCGTAAATACTTTACATTATTTGTCTGAGCAATCTGACATATACCTTCATCAACAGGAATTTCAGTTGTAGGTAAAAAGAAAAACTCAGTTCTTGGAACTGGATGGAATATGATTAGTTCTTTCGAAATCAATTCAAATCATATTTTGATATTTTCAAGATACCCTTTTGCTGTGTTCATGAGGTCATATCAATTCATACATTCATGAACACAGTTTCCTGATAAACTAGAAAATATTGTTTTTTTTTCTGAATTTTTTAAATAATTCACGAGAACTCATACAATACTCATACGAAAGTCATATAAAACTCAGGAATCAATTAATATCTTGGGGAAAACATTCGATTTTCAATAGAATAATAAAGTTGAGACAAATTGCACTAGTTTTTTCCCTGATTGTTAATTGGTCTTTATTGAACAACTATATTTAATTTTACAATTTACTTGAATTTTTTCAGGAACTATTTTCATCAGAGATTTCTTGAAAAAATATCGGAAAGATTTATGTTACAACTTCAGTCTAATAATGTATGCGACCACATTTTGAAGTTTTTACGTATATTCAGTGGGCATAATTGAAGACTGTCTGTAAATAAAATCAACCAAAAGAACAATTCGTTCAGGCCAGTCTCGATATGATAAAAAAATCATCTGATGTTACCAATTCACCCAACTTGTCTAAATCCACCGTTGTTATTGAAACTTTCAGGTTCCACGATAGACCTGTGTTTCAATGTTTTGAGCTGATGCGAATTATGCATGTCTTCAGAAAGTGGATTGAATATGGTACAATGAAAAATGACTGATGGGGAAAATAGAAAAGCCAGTTGAAAAAAGTGGTGGTGTTGAAGTGGAGAAAATAAAATAAATTATTTTATATAGTACAGAAACTTACTCAACATAACATTCTCAATTACATATTCATTTCGTTTTTTCTATCCACTCACTTGTTCAGTGAAATCCATTCACAAGAAACATATATTCATTTTTTAGTTAGACTGTTCTTTTAAATGAAATCTATTATATACGAGTTATTCCGTAATGAAATATTGATATTTCACAATTTTTTCTATATTTCATCATCTATGTCTTCAATATTCATGAATACGTAAACATGCGCAAACAAAAAATTCAAAAATTAATTTTGTTCAAAATTTTCAATAGATAAATGTTCATTTACTGTTTAGATCACATAATAGATACACAAGCCTTCATTCAGAAACTCACCTGCGAATTATGTGTCCAATAAATCGAAGGTGGAGGTTCTGGGCTATGTTTTACCATACAAGTTAAGTTCATGGTACTACCTTTGTTGATGTACATCTCTGGACCACCCAGGAGAGTTGTTATCGGTTCTGAAATAATAAAAATTATGTAGTTCAATAATGTCGAGATTGAACAAAAGGGTAGGGAAAAAATAAAAAGTGAATAGGCTGAAAGCATTCTGGTTGAATGTGCTGTTGAACAATATTGGAGTCGTAGATAATAATAATTTATTCTATTATTTTTTGTCATACCTAGTCACAATTTTTAAAATAGTCGTTTCATTTCTATTACGATATTACCATTCATCCTGGGATGAATCATTTCAACCAGTAAATTATATGATGAATGCTTTTTTGCAAATTCTCTTCACATTTTTCTTCTCAAGAAAGGTTGAACCAGTTTATTTTTATTAGACTCAACGAATCCTGATTTTTTCACTCCATGAAGAGCTATGTACGTACATATTACTGATGGCTGTATTCATTTCCAACATACGATTGGAACTCTTACTGAGTGAATCATCAAGATGGATGTCAAAATTTCAGGTCTGATGAGTTGATTTAAATGTTTAAATACATTATTAACAAAATATATTGAGGCACCTACGATAAATATAAAATTTCTATCTTCTATATTTCTATATGTACAAAACAGCGAAAACGGATCTTATATGACTGGAACAAGATGTATATGTGGTTAGGTTACAAACCAAGTTATATGGATAATTGGTAATAAATATTAAGCAGTCTCCTGAATGGTTTCCGAAAATTAATGGTTATTGAAAGTGAAAATTATGATTCATTGCGCTCTGAGCTTGGAGTAAAAAACGACGAATGAAGCAATCAAAGGAAAGTTCATCCCTTGTCGGTGGAAATTTATAGGAACTTTGATTGCTTTCCGGGTTGGTAACGATTTGTTTTCATTTGATTCTATGAGCCATCTGAACATTTCATAAAGAACTTATTATATTTTGCTACTAAATAAGGATTACGAGAAAAAATATTCAAAAATATTCAAAAAACTAATTGTAAAAACCTAGAATGTAGAAAACATCGACATTGCTTCAGCATTCAATAGTTGTGTTGGAAAAAAAGTATTTTATATCTGACATTTGGAATAAAAAGTTTTCATTCACATAATATGCAGTCTATCAATTCATTAGATGAATAATCAAAGTGAGCACGTTTCATTTTATAACGCCTTCATAAGTTGATAATTTATGACATGTTTGCTGAATAGTATTTCCAAAAAGTGAATTGATTATTTTTTCTGAACGCTACAATTCTCATATGAGAAAGACAATGGAATAATGTCGTTAATTTTGATTGAAAGTCAAAGAAAAATTTACGCCTTCAAGTGACAAATATCAGGAACAGGAAACGATCATTATACTCCGTTAATGAACATTGAAAATAATGAACACAAAATTATTGTATTCATTGTATTTCCCGACAAACCTGAAAATTTTATTAGAAAGTAGATTTTCAACAAACGTGATCAGCAATTTTTAACGCTTCATGAAGCTCATATCAGACCTTCTTTGAAGTATTGTTCTTATGTATGGAGCTCCGTCCTTAAGCGTACTCTGAAGCTGCTGCAGAAGGGAGCCATCCACCTGATTGGAGACGCGAGAGAACTGATCCACGATTATCGAAAACCAAGTTCATCAAGGCGATTAGTTGCAAAGCTGAGCTTCGGGATATATTCACTTGGTTTCAGAGGTAGCTTTTTTTAAGAACTAATTTCTCAAGGCTTGTTTTACTTTGTATTATTTACATTCTGAATTAGTTGAGCATGATTGATATAATTCTAGCAATCGATACCCAGGAATTTCGGGAGAAACTGAATATATTGTCATTGGCATTTATATAAAATTCATTAGTACTGAATTCCAATAAGACAATGGTGATGCAATTTCATTCAAGAAAATGCGGAAAATTATCATCTGAATGCTATGGTAGGAATCTTAATTGAAGTTTTTCAGCGACGTTATTTAGGTATTTTCATATGTAGAAGAGACAAACTTTTCAGTTCACCCCGATGAATTACTACGTGAACTCAAAGTATTTTTCACAAAAAAATTTTATCGGTAATTTGTCGTATCCAACAATTTTGTCTATTAAAGAAACTGGGAGATTATACAGATATTTAACTAATCTTTAAAATTGGAGAAAATCTAATAGCGGTGTTTTTCGCTGATTATTTTCATTTGTACACTTCCTCGATAGATATTACAGTTGTTACTAAACATCTCAAAAGTAGTAATCAAAATTAAGTGTTATTTGAATACGTATCTTCAAGTATCCCAAGTATCCATATAGGGATTTCAATCTAAAAACGATGATTTTTTCGATCATACTGAAATATTTTACTGACATCGTCTCTAGGTATAGAAGGTATTTAGTTTTGTTACGAATTATTGTTAGTTCGTTATGATCACACCAGTCTTTCACGAAAGCAGAATCGTTTTCGGCATATGCTTTCAATTTATTCCTAGCAGCAATTTGATATCAGAATGTAATGTTCATTTGCAGTGAATGACGAGTATAACGATTCTCCAATCCAATATTGCGGTACGCAGTAATATTCAAACAAATCTCTGTACTATCTATTACTAACAGTAAGTTGATAATGTTTTTTATGGATTTCATATTGGTATTACTTTTGGCATAGTTCATAAACTAACAAACAGTTTGAAATTTTTTGGAAGATTTTCCTCTATGAATTCATCTGATCGGTGAGGCACTATGTTTCATAGGACCAGATGAATTTTTCATTACTCAGAAAAACTCGTTTCGGAAAAGAAGTCAGGAAAAAAAGAGCAGCAGCTTTCGGAAGCATGGTTTTTGTTGCATAGATTCATCAATTCGTTTGACAAACTCTTCTACAGCCAGTCGACAATTCACATGCAAACTCCAGAGTACTACGAGGGTCTCAACTCTCAACATGCGGTACCATTTTTTTTGATACCTGCACTATAGCGGCTGAATGAGCCCTAGTGGAAAATAGAACTATAACCTCCGGTGTTGAATGTACCTATCTTGAATTAATATTCTTCTTGAGTATCAAGTTAGGTTAGGTTAGATCAGAAGTGAGTTGGTCTATTCGACCCTCCGCCGCACCCCACAAGGGTTTATTGTGGCTCACACCTATTCAAACTCGACCAAATAAACCCAGCTTCTTGACGAAGCTGATTAGTTTGTATGGAGAGTGATCTTTCAGGTCAGATGGCAAAAATGTGGTTCTACCAGGGTACCAAGTTAGTAAAAGCACCAAATTTCTGACACTTTTCTTTACGCTCGCTTCATCAACAAATGAGTAATCATTTATCATATAGTGCTTCTCTTGATAACGCAAACATGGTTGATGAAACGTTCATTGGAAAGTGCCGTTTATATTTTTGGTCTGTGAGATGAATGAACTGAGGAATGCCATTGCAAATCTCATTTCATATATTTTGGTCAATATCTATCTGAATTTATGCTTGCCTTTCACCAAAAGTTCAATAATTTTTTTTTTTTCAGCTTCCTTGAAAATACAGAAACTGAGTAAGCTATGAGATAAATTTTCACTCACAAGCAAGACCCCATTGTTGAACATAAACAGATTGCTGCTTTTCCTTCTGACTTCTATTTTCTCCGACACAGCTTCTCGAACGATAAAGAGGCTCACGAAGTGCACCTCAAAAATAATATTCAATTTTTCGTATAACACATTTCCAATTTATGCTCCACAGTGATTTCTACCGAATAACCAGGTAATTAAACGGGAAAACCTAGAGAAAACACATCGTTATATGCACCTCTTCGAAAGGCTCGAATTTGATGAACAACATTACTTTCAGCAATTTGTATTTATTGAAAGTTTCATAACTTTCCTTTGGCATACGAAATGTAGAATGTACCATTTCTGACCATCTCTTGTCTAGATATTCTCGGGATAGGCCATTTAGGGTAAGATTTTGATTTATTGTGATGCAAATGAAGGATTTAATATACTTTTCAGTTATATGTACCAGAACAAAGATCGTTTTAGTTTTGCTTCCTCACCTTGAATTCAACATCCAGATTATCTCCACTGTAATCATTGCTGTATAGAAGAAGGGAGGTTTGAAAAAGGAACCCGCATCTTTTTTTATGAAAAATATTTTTCAAGTCTTGTCAAATTGCAGTAGTTCACCTTCTCATCGAGAGTGTTCATGGACACTTTCCAATCATACGACTAGTTTTTGAGGTACAGGATATTGAAGCTGGAATGCATCAGCTGATTTCCATGACATAATACTTAAACTGGATATAATTGATTGAAACTACAAGACAGTCCACAATTAGAAATGAGATGAAGTTTAAATTGGAAAAGTAATATTTCAAGAAGTGATTTTTGTTTGAGAGAAAACGTTTATGGCTTTCCACTACTCCATCTTGATCGGGAGTCTTTGAGGAAGTTCTGTGAGAATATCTCTGATGTACCTCGCAGCACAAGAATCAACAAGATTCTCTCTAGAGAGCCGACTGCTGCAATTGGGTCGCTGAAACGATCCGAAGGAACATTCACGACATATAAAAAAACGTTAAAGCTCTTGATAGTAAACCGATTTCCTGGAAGTCAATCTTTTGATTACAACAGACTTCCACCTTTTGTGGGCGCCAAACGCCCCAAAAAGAGAAATTGGGAGGTCGTCAAGAAGGTTATCACAGCACCGGCAGTTGGAAGGGCTATCAGGTCGTTTCAGCCCTTCAAATCTCCTGGAAAGGATGGTATATGGCCAGCTCTTCTGCAAAACATACTGGAAATAATTTTACCCATTCTCATAAAATTGTATAGAGCTACACTGGCATGAAACTACATACTACCCAGTTGGTTGGCAGCAAGGGTGGTATAAAAACCTGAAGTGAACGAAAAGAACGACACACCAAATCGGTATGACCAATTAGCCTCATATCCTTTGCATTGAAAGGACTTGAGAGGATACTGGACGGACACATCAGGGGGGTTGCTTTATATGTAGCCTCTCCAAATAAACACCAGTATGCATATAAAACTGGAAAATCGACAGATTTAGCATTGAACAACCTTGTAGTGAAAATTATTCAATCCCTTGACAACAAGGAGAATGCGGTTGCTATGTTTCTCGATATAGAAAGACCATTACCTAAATCTATAGGATCAGCTCCGACTGAAAAAGGCATAGAATCGACCAAAACTGGATAGATCTACGCCATGCTGGTAAATAAAACTGCAACTACGACTCTTCACGACGAGGCAATTAGGTTCAGGGTCACCAGGGTCTGCCCTCATGGTGGGATAATATCTTCCATTCTGTGGTAGCTTCTGTTGGATAGTCTGCTAGATGCCCTCGATGGAAGAGAAGTAGATCTGCCAACTAATGCAGATGACCTTGTCATTTTTGCAAGGTCCACGTCGGAAAGGGTAGCTTGTTATATCCTCCAGAGTGGTTCGTGGTTCACAGTTCGTTCCATCCCCAGCATAACTGTGATCATCCCCCTCACCAGGAGGAGGAAATTGGACGATTTAATGCCACTTTCCCCCTCAGTGGTGAGGCCATTCCATTTGGAACGGAGGTGAAATATCTTTGCATTGTCCTCGATAGAAAACTCACCTGGAACGCTCACTTGGAAAAAGTTTCACACAAATCCAAACTGTCCCTATAGACATGTCGGAGAATTTGTGGTAAAACTTGGAGTTTAGGTCTCAAACGAATTCCTTGAATGTATGTGATGATTGTCATACCAATGATTACTTATGGAGCAATTGCCTGGTGGCCGAAAGCTTTACAGAAAATGGCTCAGGCGAAGCTTTCTGGCATACAGAGACAGGCTTGTCTGACTATCTGTAGTGTCATCGGTTCCACACCGTCAGGGGCTATGGAGATCCTTCTAGAACTACCTCTTCCCCATATTTTTCTGGAGAGAGAGGCTAGATGGACTGTATATAGACTTAAGCACATCTCCAATTGCACAAAGCAATCTAATGCAGAGTTCACTAGACTGCTGGCTGACACTATTAGTCACAGCTTTCTGGAAATGACCTCTGACTTCATGCCTCTAACTGTCAACTACGAACTGCCTTATGAATTACTTTTACCAAGTAGAGAGGACTGGATTCTCCGGATGAAGAAAATATTGGGAGCAGATAGTTGTTGCTTCACAGATGGATCAAAAACACTTTCAGGCTCTGGTACAGGTGTTTTCAGTTGCAGACCAAGGACGGAGATATCAACCTGTCAAGGGACCTATGCGACTGTATTCCAAGCGGAAATCTTTGCTATTGAATTGTGTGCGGAGAGATTGGTAGAATCCAACCTCACACACAAGTCAATTGAAATTTTCTCGGATAGTCACACGGCGTTGCAAGCTCTTGGCTTCCACCGAGCAACTTTTAAATTGTTAGAAAATTGCCAAAACCGACTCTCCCCAATAGGAAGACTCACAAAATTGTCTCCGGTCTAGATTCCTGGCCACACTGGCCTGGAAGGCAACGTGGCTGCTGACTCCCATGCGGAGAAGGGTGCTGCAAGTAGCTTCATCGAACCAAAACCTGTCATTGGTATTGCTTTGGGCTTTGAATACCTGGATGGCAAGAAGTTTTAGAGACTTTTGGCAAAATCTTACAGGGTTGGCTCACTCCAAAGCGTTCATTCACCCTTCGAAGCTTGGAACCAGAGAGTTGTCGATAGGGATGAACTAAGATGTCTAACACTGTCGTCTGAATCATCATATTCAGAGACTCGGACTGTCACAAGACAGTGTGTGTCGCCTCTGTTAGGATTATGATGGAGTATGTATAGTGAGTGATCTGAAAGATCACTCATCATACAAACTGAACGGCTTCGTCAAGAAGCTGCGTTTATTTGGTCGAGTTTGAATAGGTGTGAGCCACAATAAATCCTTGTGGAATACGGTGGAGGGTAGAATAGACCCACTCACCTCTGATCTAACCTAACCTAACTCCATCTTGATACAAGAAAATGTGGAAATCTTTCAAACGAAGAAAGTAAGCAATCTATTTCAAAAGAAGTGACTCTATGAGGAACTGTCAGACACAAACTGGAAGAAATAGCCCTACTGGAACAGCTACTTTCATATAAACTTTGAAGCATATTGAATTACAGAAAAATTCTTTCGAAACAAATACTTTCATATGAACACTGAATTATACAGATGATAATAATAATAATAATAATAATTATAATAATAATAATAATAATAATAATAATAATAATAATAATAATAATAATAATAATAATAATAATAATAATAATAATAATAAAATAGCAGGGAGGCCACCAACACCTGAGGCCTTTGGTGAGTTGCGACACCACTTACCCGAGCAACTGGTGCGAAACCGGACCGGCAGCCCAGGCGCACCCGGGAGGGAGAACACTATTCTCTCTCTGGTGCCGGCCGTGGGTCTTCAGGGCTAACCACCCGGTAGAC
>WOGR01000407.1:0-26181 GCA_015342045.1 Leptinotarsa lineolata | reverse complement strand
GACTTTTTTCATGGGGCTATATGAAGTAATAGGTGCACGAAATATCGGATAGGCTATTCATTTGTCAAGAAGTTCAAGGCAACCATTATTGAAAGTTCCACCATTTTGTAGTAGTTGAAGATATTGACATTATATTTTAGGGTTGTGAAGCATTTGTCAGGAGCTTCAAACAGATGTGTCACAAGACCGCCCTTTCCATTTAATTTTTTTCCCAGATGGCGCCCAGTCGCCATCTTGAAAGTTTCATCTGTCAATTTCACTTCAAAAATAAAGTATTCATGCATTAATTTCATTATCCCAAATTAAAATTTTTTGAGTTAACCCGTTCAAAAAATAAAAGGAGTGGGAACATTAAAGAAATTTCTCTGTATGTACTAGAAATTTTCTGTTATACATATAACATACTGTGAAGAAATACAGTGAAGATGCTGGCTTCTAAAACTTGCATTGAGTATATTTTTTTAGTATTAGTTTCAAAACATCTCCGGGAGTTCAATCGGACATCATAATTATTAGAATCTTGTCACCTAATCAAGCTTTTCGTTAGATAGATATTATATTTTTCAGGTATTTTTTTTCGTAATTTTCGTAAATACAGCCATGTTGATGTCTTAGAGAACCACTCTGGAAGATTTTAAATATTGAAAAAATTTTTTGAAATACCATCACACTTTCTGATTCAATATACAGTGCGGTCGTAAAATAAATCCCATGAATTAATTTCTTCTCTCTTCTTCTGGTTTGTACGCTAGGATGTGTAAAGTAAAAATTTTTCAATACAATATACTTAGTTTTTTTTAACATTTTCATATATTAACTTTATATGCTGTTTGATCGCTAAATATTGTGGTGGCTCTTTGGACAAAATAACTTTAATAGCTGTAGTTATTTTTTGTTGAACTTGAACTGGTATCGACTGGCGCGGAAGAGATATGATTTCTAGACTTAATCCGAAAATAGTATCACAATATTGGAAAAATGAATATAAATAATCTTTCTGATATTGCATAACAGATCTAGAATGAGTGTTCAAAGTTCTTATGTTTTAGTTACTTGTAAATATATCAAAACGTTTCGATTATGAAAATAAATGTGCAACTATCAAGAGTTTTTGTATAAATACCGTAAATCTTAGATACTAACAGTAATAAAGTTACTCAAAAATAACAGATCTTAGTATATTATTACATATTGGAAACAGTTCATTTCAAAATACTTTTATGGCCCTGCTAATGTTCTCAACCCAAAATCAGATCGAATCGATAATACCCGAAAAAAATAATTCGTTTATGCTGGAATGAATGATACTTTCATAAGCACAGTAAGAAATTGTTACCTTGTGTATGTCCAACAGAAATAAATATATCAAATTCAATATATCCAGCTCAACAACATAAAATGCGGAATATCTCAGGGTTCAATTCTGGGCCCTTTCTCTTATGAATAGTAACTGCTTCTTCGGATTGCAAATATCTACCCTCTACTCTGATGTACAGGTATAATTCATTTACACAAAGGCGTATACCCAAACCGTCAATAACTAGATTTCAATGTTAATTTATTCATCAAATAATAAAATCACAATATTTTCATACAAGCAATACAAGTGAAGAATTCTTGTCGTCAACCTTTCATCGTCTCATTATCTTTCAAAGAATCTCAAAAATGACATCAACTGCTAAGCTCCAATTTCTGTAACGCACTGTTTCAATAAACGTGCACAAACTTGACTCCTTCGCAGAATTTCCTCTCAAATAAGGAATTCAATCAAAAAATATATTAAATTTTACACGAAATATGTACCAATGATTGGTCTACTGACATTAATAATATTTATTTGAAGATGAATTTTTAACGGGGGTCTTTACTATCGCACTGTATGAAAATTTGCAACGTTTGTAGACAAGAAATCAAACAGTTAGAAAATAGGCAGTTACTTGCTAACAAAAACTTTGCTATGACATTTCATTGACATGAGCAATTCACAACCATTTTCCAGGCCTTACTCCCCTCTAGATCCAGCGTGTCCTCCATCTTCCAGCTCGAGCCCGAGTGGTAGTATGTCTGTGCAACTGTCTCCAAGTCTAATGGAAAGCCAAATAGCCAAACTAGCTGCAGCTGCCGAAAGGCTCAGCAAGCAATTACCGCAGTTCGAACCAAAGCCTCACAACACAAAGAAAAAAGTTTGCAAAGAACTAGAACTAGTGATTTCCATGCCTGAGAACGATCCTCGCAGGATGGATGAGATAAGAAGGTACGCAGCTATTTATGGCAGGTTCGACTGTAAGCGAAAGCCTGAGAAACCTTTGACCTTGCACGAGGTTTCCGTGAATGAAGCAGCGGCACAGATCTGCAGGTTTATACCAGCCCTTTTGACAAGGAGAGATGAGTTGTTTCCGCTAGCTAGACAGGTGGTGAAAGACTCTGGGTGCTATTATTCCAAGACGCAGTAAGTACATCTTGTGCTGTAGTTTGTTCTGTAACGTAATTTTGTTTTGGTTAAAATCTTCATCTTCTAAGGCTGGAAGGTTGAGTATTAGGCTTTGGGGGGCAGTTTTCATACAGTGCGTTCGTAAAGCTAACCCTTTTAGGAGACTATGTTCCACATATCGTTTCCATAGTTCCATAGTTTTGATATTTGGCATTCACCAAACGTTGTATCAACCTTTTGAGGAACAGTGCAGATGGGCATACATATTGTTCATTTTCGATATTTGCTCATTAAAGTTATCAGTATTCTTGTTGACTCTTTTCAGACGCTCTTTGAATCACTAAAGAAAAGCCTTCTATTCATTCGAATATCGGATTTCCTTCTGGCACAGATCTGACAAAGGTCTTGAAGAATCGGCAAAACACTTTTTTTGAGTTTGCCTATACATTTTTAGCTCCTTCATTTTACTCTTTTGAACCGCTCTTTCGCTTCATGTTTTCTTCCTCATTCTCTGTGTGATTTTTTTATCAATACTTTCAGTGAACATCCACTCCTATTCCATCTTGTTTTCTACTACAGACTTGGAGAGTTGTGTCGTTTACTACTTCATGCGCTCTTATTTGTGTTACCTAATTCGATGATAATCTTGCTACTTTTTGTAAGATCATTTATCCATAGTCTAGATCTACTGGAATTGTCCCTCAGCTGTCATTCACAAAAATTTAGTGTAAGGGGTGCAGTATATAGGCTCTGTTTACTGTGGATAAATGTTTATTTTCGTACGTTTTGTCTTTCTTCAGCTTCTTTTCTTCCGACTGAGTGCCACCCTAGTGCCCATATGCAACCACCATTGCAGTTTATACAGTTCAAGGGCTTATTGGACTTTTCCTTTCAACTTTTCATCCATTTCCACAATCTTGCTTCCTGTACTAGTTTGTACAGGTCCTTTGTTGGATGTTTTAGATTTTTTTCGACTTTTCTTGGGTCTATGAGACGCAGAAGGTAAACAATCACCTTCTGTGATCTAGCACCTAACACTACCATGAATCATGATGAACTTCCTCTGATTTTTTTCACATCGCGGGCAGCCGATGTATTTCTTCAGTGCGAGGAACCCTGTAATTATTCTGAACTGATATTTACTGTGATAAAGCAGTTTTTTTCTCAGACAGCCCTTCAGGTTTCTGTGGTATATGTTCGGTTTTCGTTGGTATACCAGATGTTTCTGCCAAGTATGTTCTCGTAATGGCTGTCGCTATTCACGGTTAGTGACTATAATCATGAAGTTTGTGTTGGTAGGGTACTTGGGTGTAGTTGGACCATAATTATGTTTGATGTTCGTTCCTACACGTATTTCGAAATTTCAATTTTGAATTGATTCAATTCTGCCTCCCTTGTTATTACAATTTGCAAAAAATTCCAAAGTTAGTATTGATTTGATTGTCATTGATTCCGTTATTCTCAAACAAGCAAGTATTTGGCTTTGTCTGGTTTTTCAGTAGCAGTTACTGGTTTCCTCTTTGGCCACCAAATCAGAGAAATTGTGGGCTTAACCACCATTTAGTATAGCCCATTGGTCATATCTGGTATGTTTACCCACCAGTAACATTATTTTACGTTTATTACCTTTTCCATTGTGAAACTCCACATGTTTCGTATATGTATATGCCTCCGATGTGTTTCTGACTCCTATGATGGAAGTGGACTTTGTCCCTTCTTCTTTGACTCTTTCGTTTCAAGTGATGCTGTTCTATCAACCCTTCTAACAGCAGACGGGTTGCTTCAGATTTCGTCTTCGATTCGGTCTCATTGCATAAACGTGCCGATAAAAGATTTTATTCATTAACAACCATACAGCATCTTCTCTATAGAAGTACTTCGTAGATTAGGTTCCACAGAGTTGAGTCTAGAACTGATATTTGTAGGGCGCTTTTTGATAGTTCTATGAATCTGATTTCTATCTGCACTTTTGACTTTCCTCAGGACAGTTGGAGCTTACGTATCAATTATGACAGTACCCATCAGTTCTCTCCACGTTTGTTGCAGTAGTTCTTCTTCTTATTTTTATCAAATTATCCTGCGCCTTGTTTTGATACACCCTTGACGTTTATACACTATAATAGTATCTTAAAGAGTGATAATGTATTTTTTCGTGTTCTCTTGGAGTTTAATCTCCTTCAATTAACAATTAATATATTTTGATTATTTAAATCCACTCCTGATGATGATACACACTTCATCTGGTCTGCCGTCTTCGTGACTTCCGAACAATCTGCTTCTCTAGTTTGCAGACGATGTATTTGGCCATTGGGTCTTATGTGCGTTAGTCTAGTTCATTGATTCATTGCGGTAGATCTGTTATCTTTTCCAGTAATTTCTCGAATATTATTGTCATTTAAGGAATAGCAGCAGCAAACATTTACCCAACGCCTCTTAGGGAAATGGATTTGCAGTATTGGAAGATTACTAAACTTATTTTCAGTAATTAGTGAAACTATTTTGCGTTGTAGACACCTTATGATTTCAGAATCGAAAATATCACAGAAAATTTTCAATATATTGTAGTATTACTGCCAAATACCCACTTGATAATTTAATCTATACTAACCAGATTATTTATTTCAGGTTGTCAACTGTCTACATGAACAAACACATCAACATGGGCCATGATCGGGAAGGCGACAACAATATGTCTGCCAGAGCAAGTCCACGAATAACAGCATCCGAATGCGAGGGACCTGCGTTGAAGAGGCCCAAGCTGGAGTCCAACTCAGATTGCGATGACCGGCAGGTCAGCAAAATAACAAGACAAAAACACCTCACCCACTCACATGTCTTTATTAATTTAGAAGATTAATGCTTGGCTTTCGCTTTTTCGCTTCTTGCCAACGCTTTTCAGCAGCAATATTAACAAAATGATTTTATTTAATTTATTATCAGGTGCATGCTGTATATATTAGTTTATAATGCTTTTGCGGTGCTTTTTAAGCCTTCTGATACGTACTGTGGGGTTTTATCGCAAACGAAACTTCGCGATCCATGAAACTGAACATTTGCTAATCTCGTAGCTAGAAACAGTCTTAGCACAGTCAAATTTTGATAATCCTGCTTTGAAGGTAAAATGAACAATTGGAAATAGAGCAATTATGGCATATCTAATAACATATCACAAATACAACGTTACTATTATTTGTGGATCTTGCAAAAACATCAATTGCAAAATCAAGTGCTCAAAATGAAACGTACAGTAAAACTTTAATAATGTACTGGAGCACTGTAATGGTTTTCATAACTATTCAAGCCAGAAAATAACGTGAAAAACATAATTTTTTTTGTCCAATTTGGAGAAATAATTTCATTATAATGAACATTAATTTATATCTATCAAAAGTAAATAGTTTCATTAATTTCGAACGAGTTGAACAACTGAAAATTTTAATTTGTTTGTTCTACTCACTGTGATTTTTTCTATCGCCTTGTTGATATTAAGCTGTTTCAAAATTCGCCTGACTAGACGTTGTCGAAAAGTAATTTCTACATGAAAAATGAGAAATGAAAATTTTCTATGTTCTTTACCACTATAATTCGTAACTAAAGTTACTGCAGTTTCGTCCTATGAGGTTATAATTTAGAGACTGTCCGTATCGATTGTTGCTTATTGTTTGTAACTTTTGCTCAGGACCTTCAGAAAACTCTTGCACATTTTAGACGTCAACTCTTGGACTATTACATGGATATTTGAATTTTTCGACAACATTCACATATTATCGTGAGTGAAATTTGTATATTACTTTTATTTTGAATGGAATCCACTAAATGATTTGAGGCTCTTATATTTATATCTATTTTCATTTATTCACCTGAATCTATTGTTTAGATTGTTTCATTTCAATTGATTGTTATTTTTCCAGCAACCGAATACAAATAAAATTTGGAACTATCTTTACAAGTAACGAACACAAAAGTAAATTCATTATATAAGGTATTTTTACCAGAATTTAATTTAGAATTGTCACGGTACAATGCACGGTACTTTTTTAAATTATACTGAGAAAAACCGTACGATTTTTTACACATTTTAGATGGTTTGTATTGGATTGCAGTGGCGTGTCATACTCCTATTGTTGACTGAACTCTCATTCTCTGGATTCTACCACGCAACCATACGTTTGGGTAAGTGCTTATCACCGTTCCGTCGATACGAGTGGTTGGCGCCTTCAGGAGTATTAATTTATACTAA
The DNA here is from genome assembly GCA_015342045.1 of Leptinotarsa lineolata. NCBI lineage: Eukaryota > Metazoa > Arthropoda > Insecta > Coleoptera > Chrysomelidae > Leptinotarsa > Leptinotarsa lineolata. The sequence goes on along the minus strand of WOGR01000407.1, from coordinate 19,510 downwards.
TATTAGTACTCGTAGACTTCGTGAACTGTGGCGGAAGTAGTGATCAATGCAGATAATATTGTTAAGCTCACAGATCATAAAATGATGAAGGTACATGGTCTTCTATGAAAAAATGGATACAATCCAAGTCAATGGTGAAAAATAGGGGTTGCTTTGAACACATCAGAGTGAAAACGAGTTATGGAAGTCCATCTCCAGAAAACTTATTTGATTGGTTCCAAGAACAGTCTTTCATTGTGAATATTTGCTATATCAATGAAGCCAAACAAGAATCTCACTGAGATTAGTGAAACTTCATTTATCTTCGACGTAACTTCAAGCTTCTGTCCTTTTTTGTTCGGGTCCCTAATTATGAATCCTTGAAACCATGAAATCTAAAACATGGCTTATTGTTTTTCACCAGACCCCCTTTTTCTACCTCGGACTGTTCGTATTTATGAAAGAGCTATCTTCAGCCGGAAATTCGAAAATTCGAAAATTTTCCCCATACAGTTGTTTCCTCATTCACTAAATGTCAACTCCCCCTTAAGACGAGACTATTTGGGTGTTCTGGAGAATGCACATTTAATTCAAGAATTGGAGTCCACATCGCATTTCTACATTTTTTCCTCAACGCATGGGCCTTAAACTTATTTAATTTAATGATCTTAGTAACCCAGCCTAGTATCATTGCTGAACGATATTCTTAGTTTGAGTTTTCTGTCCATCTCATGTCTTCGTGAGAGGGGCTCTCATCGTCAGTTCTTGCTCAAGATTGTTCTGTAACAGAAGACTTCAAACATTGCATCCACGACCCGGCCAGTACCACTAATGACATCTATGACAAATGAAAAGGATCATGAACACAGAGTTCCATCTCGTTAGTACGTTGGGTTGAGACAGGCTTTTTTTTACCCAGTTGTCATTTCCAAATAAACGGCAACTCTCAAAATTCCAAACATAATCGAGCTGAGGATTATAGAAGTTTTGACCTTTAACGTACTATTCTCAATACTATGAAGTTTTATTGTCTTTCAGTTTGTTTATTCTTCTAGATAATAAATTCTGCATCAATCTTCCACATAACTGGTTTATTGATCATATCCAACTCATTTTAGATTCATCAAAGCTTCATCTAAACTTTTAAGTCAAAGTACTGAGCGGAAGATTTGGATAACATCCACCGTAATTTTTTAGTAGATGATTCAGCATGTAAAACTGAATCAGCTTCAACTTTGTTAAAAGGTACAAGGTAGAGCTCTGTGATGGATATGTATAAATGCCTGCGAATAATCTCAGCATGAACTCGAAAATACATGATTTGAAAAATCGTTCGCACTCAACACACTTCGAGCTACACTTTGTAAGATGTTTTCCATTTGGAAAATGGCGTTCGTGTGGCATAAACTTCCTGGCACCGTTTTTACAAATCGATAGGGATTCAAATCGAACGTTAACCACCATTTTATCACAGGCACCGCTTTTAAAACGTCTTGAGGATTTTTCTGCCGTGCCTTTGCATTTCCATAAAAAAATATAAATACTGTCGTGTTAAATTAGTATGTAATAACAGTTTCCATTAGATACGCCACTGGTGTTGTTACCTCTGCAAGTTCGCTAAAAAAGCCAACTAATTTTTAATATCCTTCTCGGTACTGTAAAGTTTTTTCAGTGAATTGCAAAATACGAGTCTCCTGTTGTTTTTATGTTTAATTGAAATAAGATACCTGACGACATAAAGGAGGACAAAAAAGTTGCGGTTTCATTTCAACCTCGTCTTGAATCGATTTGGAATTCATTTCAGTTTTTTCTTGGTGGCAGTTATGTGATATGTATTTTCAAAATAATGAGCATTTCATTGCTTCAGGATACAGCACGTTAGGAATTGGAAGGATTTTATCAGAGAAATTTCATATTTTTTTCTTGTGTGAGACGGCCTGGAAAACCGATCCAATTCGGAATCGATTTGGAATAGTTTAAAAGGATATAAACGTTTCTTGTCTAAAAAACCGCTACTGCCGTTCGTGGTTTTATTCGGTGCTGTATTCGGGTCTTGATAAGGACCACGGCATTCGATTAGTTGAATATTTTCTCCAATTCAGAATGAAATCGTCATTACAAAGATGAACTTTACTATGTAGGGTGTTAATGATATTTTAAAAAAAACAGGTACTACAGGATAAACCTTGAGGCGCTCTAAGAGCGGTGCCTGTGCGGAAGTAGTGATTCATATTGGATTTGAATCGCTGGATATTAAATCCATTGTGAAAAACGTTCTCAGGAAATTTATTCCACATGAACGCAGTTCTCCAAACGAAAGAGTTTTTAAACAGCGAAGTTCGAGGGGTGCTGAGTTGAACTTCAAAACTATGAGCAACTACAGTCCGTCGCGTATTTCTGATATGTACCGCTCTTGTTGGAATCGAATATGCCAAGTCCCTTGAACATTTCCCCTGAAAGTATCTAAAGAAGAGAGACCCAACCTTTCTGTGATGTTCCGGACTATCAAGGTTGCAAGTTATGTTTGTGTCTCCAATCAGGCGGATGGCTCTTTTCTGGATGGAATCCAACAGCTTCAGGGTATGTTTAGGGGCTGAGCTCCATATATGAGAACAATACTCCAAAAGAAGATCTGATCTGAGCTTTATAAAGCATCGAAAGTTGCCGGGGTTTGTACAGTTTTCTGGTTCCAAGCTTTTGAGAAGCAGCCCTTGCAATTCCAGCAACATGATTGTGCAAAGACATATTATTGTAGATTTTAACACTCAACAAACTTATCGAAGCAGAAAGCGGAATTGTCTGTCCGGTTCAGAGACATTCATCTTTTTGGAGAAAACCGATGCCTGGGTTTTCGTGGCATTGAATTGAACCTGGTTCTTTCACCCCCAATTCGAAATTACTTCTAGATCTTCATTTAGATATGCAACCTCCTGCTGCCGGTGAAGATGTGCATGTATTGAAATCTGCTAATACCTCCTCCAAAAGTTTAAAGAAACTAGCCGATAGTTGTTGATAATCTATGCTAACACTAACTGAAACATTTTACTGTAAGGATTTCACTACAAAGGCTTTACAAAAACCGCAACACGTGTTTCGCTATACACTAGTTTCTCGAAGCAAGAATGATCACCATTCTTGTCTGGGGAAACTATTATATAGCGAAATACGTGTCACGCGTTAAGGGAGGATGTTCATCGTCATTCCGGTCTGGGAAAACTATGTTATAATACATGCCGCTGGTTTTGTAAAACATCCTTCAAAACCGAAAATGCTCATACCAGATACAACATACCTTTTTGCCACATTCATCTGATATTACCAAGGAAAATTTCGCCAAGGATGTTGACTATTTTTTTGAAAGTGTTCAAAGTGAAATTACAAACTATCCAAAACTTTTCTTGATACCACTAAGCCTTTAGTTTCTTTTCAAATTTCGCTCCAAAACGCCAATAATTATCACGTGACCGCTGTGACGTCACATATTTCCATACACGGGTCGTCAAATAAGGCAATATGCAGATTTTTTTGTAATTTTTCTCATAACAGATGAGCTCTATTACAATTAAAACACCTGAATAGTTATTCATTCACGTTCCACTTACGGAATATAATAGAGACTTCAGATAGACCTCAGGAGTCCGGCTTACATTGAACTTCATTATTTTCCAAGTTTTCATAGGTGAAAACGTGTAACATGTGTTGGGAAACAATTATTTTTACTCGCGGCAAAATTATATTTTTATTTGAATACCTACAGTCAATATTCCTATCATGAAACTTTAATTTACAAAACGTTGAAACTATACATGATGATAATTACAAATCACAATAAAGACTTTATTTCGAATACGTGAACGTCCTCTGAACGTCGAAAAAATGAATAAAAAACGGGTTGTTTCCTCTTTTCCCGAAATTGTTGACCGTCATTCGTTTTGAAGGTTTATCAACGTTTCGAGTCGAGTGGTTGTCTTTTTCAGTAGTACCAAAATTTCGGAACTTGTAAACGAAGTTAGATCTAAATGTATTCATCGAAGTTGAAAGTTGACTTCGAAAGGTTTATCACACGGTTTTTATTATCATAAAATTGGCAATTGTTGACTTCGATCTTAATTGATTGAATGAATTATATGTATGATGTTTTTGTATCCTTCCGGAAGTCTTCTTATCGGATATAGTAAGAGTTTCTACAGGCAGCTAATGCTAGTTAATATTAGATAGCTGATAGTAATAGCTGATACTATTTGGTTCCAACTCCCAGGGAGTATTAAATATAGTAAATGATTGGATAGACTTCAGTACTGAAACAAAATCAACATTAAAATTTAGTCATGATAATTAACATTACTCCATATACTACTCTTCGTCTGGCATATGAAATTTCGATTACTTGTTATGATGACTGTAACTGATTTGTCTCTTTTTAGTACTTGTTTCTTCGTCGACAGCTACTTTCCATTTATGTTCCTGTTTTATACTTATCACATAATATAGTTAAATAAATTCGCGAACTCTTTGTATTATATTGGCAAAAATTAAAACAGGGCTCTCAATCAATTTCCTAGCGTCCTACGTCAACACGTTTTATCATGGTAAATAATTTTCAATTTAACGTTAATGCTATTTGTGAAAAAGGTTAAGGTATAAAAAATATTTATACCTACCGGAGGTGTATTACTTACATGTTAACGTAATTTTTTGTTGAAAATTTCACAGAAAATGAACATACAAACTTCACGTTATCCAATTCATTAAATAAACTACTGAATTTAAATATCTTTCCGCCCAGTGGTTCATGTACCAATCTAAGAACCATTGCTCGATTATTTTTACGCTATGTAGTGAAAACAATAAAAAAAGGATAATTTGCTTCTAGCGATGATTCAGCTGATAAAGCCACCACCGTACGTATCTGAAACAAAATGATATTGGTCAAAAAACTTCTAGTCAATTAAAATCCCCATTGGTATTTTTTATAGTCAACCTTGTTATGAATAATGAAATATTTCGAATTGTTTCAATAAAACGTGTTAAAAAGAAAAGAACTCATGAAAATTTATCACATTTTCTGTTCGAGAATACTGTTATTTGTATTGTGAAATTATTCTTTACTTTTCAGAAAAAAAAACATTTCTTCAAAGGAAACTGGACCTGATAATTCATTCCCTTTAGTAGCCTAGGAAAAATTATAGGCGGATGAATTCAGAACCAGGAATGACTGTTAAACCTCCCGCTCTAAATCGCATATAATATCAAAATAAGTGAAAGGTGTTGAAGTTAAAATGAAAGTGGTTATGTTTGGTGCTGAAATTTGTGTTGTGAAATTCTCTGGAGCCGGTGTGATCTCTCTGTGCAATTTTTATACATTCATAAGGAAATATAAAAATGGTTATGGTAAAATGGGATTTGGAAAATCGAGAGGCATCTTCTTTTCATTGGAGATAGAATGAAGCAGAACAAAAATACGTCATATCATTTGAACAGTTGCTGAGATCAACAAATAAATCAAAATACTCGACGCGAATCTTCTATGGTTCAAGAGGAAAACTAAATACCTATATTCGATCGATCGGAATCTTTGAGCTTGATTTTGAAGAAACTGAAAATCAGCTCCAGTTGTTCAAAAGAGCTGAACAATTTTGCTTACTTTCCATAATCCTAACTTTCCACATTACTAATATTTATTATTGTGTTGAAATTCATTCGTGGCTGTGTGAAAATATTCTCTGATATGAAAAAAAAATTAATAATATCGTTTAGTGGAAAAGTTGTTTACATATTCAGGTTTGATAAAAATCACTGTGGTTTCTGATGTGAAGACTGTGAGAGTCGATGTCGTTTAATCATTACTGTAAGGTAAGTATTGTTGTCAATACATGTAAAAATTTAATATCTTCAAGATGCATCTTAACTGAGAGACTGGAAAATTGAAAAAATGTATGTATTGTAAAAAATTTTTCCAGGTTATTGTCACAATTCGAATGAGTTTAAAAAATTCTGTACTATTTCCTAGATAATTTTCTAAATAATGTATTTTGCTTCACAAGAAATGAACACTCATAGGCGTATTGTTAGTCACTCCCACAAATTTCAATTCAGTAGGGGAATATTATTGTTCATCTGGAATTCTAACTAGGAAGTAGAAAAGTAGTTCAGTCATTTCCAACAGTTTTAAATATTACATCATCTGAAACATTTGTTCATTGGATTATTTAACAATGCCTAATAATACATAATTTATGACGAATATTTCCATGATACATGTTTTCATAAAAATGCCGATTATTTTCCATAATTCGTTTCGATTTTTGAAAATTAGGTTTTATTGCTCATCGGAATGCTGACGTTTTTCTAATTTTTATTTTGCTTGAAATACATAATGAAAAATAATTAACTCATGTCGCGCCATCTGCCTTCTAGAAGCCAAACTTCTGACCGTCAACGCAACGTTGACGGTCAAAGTTGTCTATATTGTCTCACAGATGTCGGTAGCGCCATGCCAGAAATGGATTCTAGGAATCTAATAAAATAATTGAAAATTGTTTTCGATAGATGACGCTAGTGAATGTAAAAAGGCGCACCATTAGAATATGTTGCAGTGGCGTAGATATGGAAGTAAGTTTTTCAAATTATAATTATACCAAAAATAGTTTTAAAATGTATTTGAATTCATACACTATGGTTTGGGAAATCTACAGCGGTCCTTAAATTCAATGTGAAATAAAATAAAAACCATTTCTAAAAAGACAAACACAATATGTGTTTATGGAAATCATTCATTTTTAAGTATGTAGCTTTTGTAGATCCGCTTTATATGTGGAGGGGTATTAAAAATTAATTTCAGATCGCTTTGCTTCGCATGTTTGCTTGTTTCTTTCTACAAATTATTCATGACTTTGAAAATTCCTTTCTAGGACTACGACGATGCTGTTGTAATGAGATCTTCGCTTCATTCGCTGTTTCAAAATACCAAAAATCATCATTCTAACGCCAGGTATGCTTTTACACAAAATTTCGTTTTCAACATAATTGATTCGCATTTCATGTTTTCAATTGCAGCTTCCTGACATGAATTTTCTACCAGAGTTAAAAAATATCTTGTAGTGCACTGAGTGGTTAAACGTTTTCATTAATTTATAAAAGTGAATATTCATTTAAAGTGATAATATAAATATGTAGAGTACTCTCTTATATTACTCTTCCATTTCTCTGTGAGTAATTTCAGAATGGTTTTGTTCTTTTCAAAATAAGAACATTTTCAAAAAGTGTTAGTTATTTGTTGTCTGATTAGTTCATCTGAGAAACTTCATGTTTGATGAGCTTTTTCTCATGCCTTGTACCCCCAAAAGTTCAAGAAACATTTGAATTTTTATCTTTCAACCCACTCCAATACAGCTTGTGATTTTCAATAAATATTATAAGGCTATATCCTATCTGGAGTTACGAAAGAAATATTCAATATAAATATTTCTGGCTCGCCGATTTCCATATATTTCATACTGATACACTTTTGAAAACTGTTTTTTCTTACGTCCTAGGGGTAATAATTCGAGAAGATCATCCACAGGGGCTGAACTGGAAGAATCAGACTCCCAGTTTACCTACAGTAATTCAAGCAGTCCTCAGGTGAATATGATTTTCAATAAATTAAGTAGTGTAACCTAATCGTAACCTAGTAACAGGTGTATAATAGGCCTTTAAATTCCTTATTTACCCACGAAGGTCATTTTATAATTTTATTGTCATAAGCACAGCTAAGCAATGAATCCAGTTGAATAAACATTACAATCCACAACCTGTCCTGACATGACAGTTTCTGAGGTTGGCCTTGAGAATATTGCCATTTTTGAAAGCTGTTTGCCTTTTTTTGTCTCAGGGGTGTCTTTCAGACAAATAATATCGGTACTGAATTATGAAAAAAATGTTATTTTTTGTTGTAGTTAGTAGCTGTTGATGTTTTTCATGTATTCTTTCCATTAGCGAGTGTTATTTATAATAAATTGAGGTGTTGGTTTGTTATATTCTAGATTATATTTATATGGTTGACCTTATATTTGCAATCGAAATTAGTATAGGCTCATTAATTGTACTGATATAGTACATCTGGAAAATATTTTTGTCGGATGAAATTTCTTTGGGGAACTTGATTTAATTTTTGGAAATTTGTCATTTTGATATTTCTGATCATTGTTCTAGTAATCCCTACTTTAAGATGTTGTATTTTTATCTACGTATTTAGGTTATTCCCTGTTAAGTTAGGGGAGCCAAGCACGATGGAAATTAAAAAATGACGATTCTCAAAGAAAATCAGTTCTTCCAAAAATAAATGAATTACAGTTTACTATTGCTTTTGACTAGACTGTATTTTTTCACAGAGAAAAATGGAGGATCCTGCTGATGACGATGATCCCAGTAAATATTCTCCAAAGGTCCAGATAATTGCTGCTAGAGGGGACAATATCATAGCTGTAGCTAACCCTGCATTAGCCATGTCTCCCGCAATAATTCCTAAGTTAACGCCAATCAAGGAGGCAAGAGAAAATCGAGCCGAAATAAATTGACCAGACTATTTTATTCACACTTCATAGTTTCTTTCTTTAACACACTGTAATACTGTGATTTAATATTTTATCTGAAAAGTTAGAGTTGACTGATACTTTGTAAGTTTTATTGTAAGCAGCAGTTTTGCTAGGTATATTTTCATAATGTAAAGTACAATCCCTTGTAGCTGTTGTTGATGAGTTTTATTTAAATGTGTGATTTTTCAATTAGTTGTTTCATTTCAATTCCATATTCAACTGAAACTGATGTTCAAATTTGCCATCGGCATTGCCAGATGATCATGTTGATTATGTTTAAGATAATCACCAAGTGATCATCTTCAAGAGGAAGATCAAACAGTTTGATCACTTCATCATCTTCAAGAAGATGTCGAGGTGTAAAAATAACGATTTGGTATTGGGATAGAACTCAGTAAGATTCATTACTACACCAAAGGTTCCAAACAGAGCATCACAAGTATAAATTTATATATGCATATATATGTTTATTCATAACATTAACATAGTATGTTGAAATATTACAGAAAAACCTCCTACCAAACTAGATATTTCCAAAATTTTTATTTTTGGGCACATTTTTTTCAGCTGATCCCACTATTGCTATTACGAAACCGGTAAGACCTACAAGGTTGGTTAAATTGGACAGAAGTTTTCTATTTGGGAAACTAGGATACTCTCTTTCCAGATCGAAAATATCAGTGGTTGTTTTTGAAATATTCGTCAAAAATTTAAAATGTCGAATTTTGTTTTTTGGCTCTACCGCCTCAATTTCGAAGTTTTGGTTTATTATATAAAACCCTATTAATTTGAATTAAAATTTTATTTTCTATCATTCATTTTGGAAATGTTTAAAAACTTTCTTATTACCATTGTAGCATTGATATTCAAACTCTTAAACATTTTACGCCTGTAATATTTTTGCTTATTTGTACCTGACAAAATTGAATTAGTTGATAAGTAAATGTAACAAAAAAAGGGATGTTTGAAATGTTCGTTTTTGAGTGGTATTTTTGTATTGCATTTTTTACTTTGAGACTGGAAACGATACTCTCATTATAATAGATTTGATATTTATTTCGATATACGAGATATACGAGAATCAGAATTTTTGCCTGCAACAATGGTGTATAACACAGCTGAACGTGTGGAAATGATTTTTATTTATGATAGAGTAGATCAGTGTTTGTTAAGAACAACTAAAGTATCAAACAACCAGAGGCACCCGGAGAAAAATGTAAGTCATGTGTACATTCGTCAACTAGTAGCAAAATTTCAAGATACTGGTACTGTCACAAATAAAAAAAAATATCAACCAAGATTACTGCACGAAGCAACGCAAATTGAAATACTCGGACAGTTTGCAATGAACCAGCCTTTATCGACTTGTCAGCCAGCTATAGCAACCGGATTATCCCTCGAATCTGTAAGAAAAGTACTTTAATTACATAAATTTCAACTATATAAAATGCAAAACCTTCAAGAACTTGATGACGATGATCCCGACAGAGGAATTGAATTTTGTGAAATTATGACAGCTCCATACTGATGTTGGGCCAAAAGCTCGAAACACGTGTCTATGATTCGACACTTTCTTGAGTGCTATGTCCGATTATTAACTCCTGTGCCTATAGCAAGACGAAATAACGTTCATATTTGTATACGGCAAATTCCTCTCGTTTTACCGTATGAGTCTATCCGTTGTATTCCAAAACACACTGTATTCCAATTTTTATGGAAATTCACAAGCACTGCAAGATAATCCTTGAACGCTCTGGAGCATTGAAAATAAAACAATATTTCAACTATTTATGTTTAATTAAAAATATAATTTTGGTTTTGATACAATTGAGTCTATTCGAGTCTTACAAGCATAAAGGACTGCTTGGAAAAACTTGTAATTTCTAAACCTTTCTGCTAACTAATATAAAACTATTCGAATAAACTGAAGCAGTACAATAATGAAGTTCAAAAATACACGAATAAATTGTGAAAAATAAGCGACATGAATAATTTTGCAAATAAAAAAAAATGGTTTTTGGAGGTATGTTTTTTTAAAGTGTGTCTTTTGACACATATTTGAACGCTTTAGCTGAACAAAAAAAATGTAACCCTCATATGGATAAGACAATATTTCTCACAGTAACATACTATTGTCATTTTTCGGACATCTGAAATTAAATACATCGTTTTACTCAAAATAAAGTCATATTTATCACAGCCTGAATACGTCATACGAAGAAACATCTAGACAAGTAAAATAGTATAATTTTTCAGAGATATGCAGTTGGTTCATATCAATAAGAACTAATAGTAGTTTAGTTTCAAATGTCTAAACCGATGCTAATTATGTTCATTATTTAAGTTTCACCTCTTTAAGTAATTATAGTAGACAATAAATAATAACAATAGACAGATAATATCCTACTTTTTATGTTAAAACTAATGAAAACAATGAAAGTTAGTAGATCTAAGAGAAATATGTTTTTGAAATATAGAGAATGAGAGATAAGTTCAATTGATTTCCGCCCTAGATATCTGAAAGTTATACCAAGTTATTTATCTAGCTTTTATGAATCATTATCCAGTGAAGAAAACAATTCTGAACTGTTTGGGATATGTTCCCTTATGGTAAAAATAACTGGCTTATGCCGTCACGTTGGTCTATTTTCGAGTAAAGTCGTACCTATCGAAAAAAATACACGCTTCGACGACCTCACAATACTTCGGTTCATACACTTCACTTTTCTCGCACCAACTAGTCCAAATTCCTCTGAATCCAGTCGATGAAGTTCGTAACTCTGGTGTATACTCCAGGATAGCCAGCTTCCGCGCATCTGAACCCATAAGACACCACTCCGATTTGGTAGTACCGCAAATCCCTTCCTTCGCTCATACCGAACATTAGCGGACCTCCAGAGTCTCCTTGACAGGCGTCTTTGACTCCACTGATCCAGCCAGCGCAAAGGACTCTGTCGTCAATTACGGTTTGTTTTCCAAAAGCACGCTTGCAATGGTCTTGGCTCACTACAGGAATCTCAGCTAGTTGCAGAGTGGAACTTGATGGACCATCTGAGAAATATAGTAATAGTGAGTTCTTATGCTCTTTAAATCCTTAGAATCAATCACTCTGGTTGATAGGCTGAAAGCTCAGAGGAAGATCGAAATATACGATCGTTATAGGGTAAACAGTAATGGTAAGGGTAGTTCTCAAAGGTGGGGGTCTTGTCTACATTATTATGGAACCTTGTATTGGAAGAGTTACTATTTCTGGACCTCTATGAAAATAAAGTACCTACTGGGATGTAGATGACATAATCATCCCAGGGGATACCTACAGCAAGGTCTAAACATTTTATCGAGATGGAACTAGGAAAAAGCTCATCCAAATCGACTATAGTGGCAACTTAGACGTGAGCAGATATAACTGGGAGTCATACTAGATCATAAAATGACCTGGAACCAATATTAAATAGAAAAAAAGAAATGGGGAGGTAGCACTGACGATGGTGGCCGAACACAACATATGCTGCTGAAACCAGACATGATGTATTGGGTACATTCAATGGTGGTTGAATCCATGGTAACATATGCTTCTTTGGTTTGGTGGCCAAAGATTAAATAGGCAACTGCTGATAACAATCTAGCCAGGGTACAAAAACCACAGCATTATGGGACACTCTTGAATATACCAAGGAATAACGGGAAAATCAGGAGTGGATCCTGTCGAACTGGAAAATTCGGGGATCAGAAAAAGTGAAAATTTCGGAATATATAGGAAACCGAACGAACGTCATGGACCAAATGACACTGAAGTACACCTTCTGCAAAAACTTCACGGTTAAAGTCACAAATCGTGAAGATTGTATGATGATTAGTCAATCCTTGAACATGCTTGGCTAAAATACCTGGTAAAGAGATGGATCGAAAACCGAAAATGGGACTTGGGTTGGAATATACTGCTTAGGAAGAAATACACTTCATAGCCACCCGCTTGGCCAGTACACATCTGTCTTCCAAGCGGAAGGGTATGTAATATTGCAATACGCAAAAATATTAAGTTGAGAACGTACTGAAATGAGCGGATCCATATTTTCATAGAGAATAAGGTTGCACTCGGGGTATTGACATATCCAAAAGTGAGATTGAAATTGATCTGGGAATGTCATGAAGAATTCAATAAACAGAAATGGGTTGACTATGTAATGGATTCCAAGCTTCTCTGGAATCACAATGTCGGGGTAACAAAACCGGCTCAGAATAATCACAGGGCTACTCACAGAGCACTGAGAATTATCTCTTAATACTCCTTGAAAGAATGGATTACAGAGATTCTGTTTTTTGAAAATAATGTTTGTACTGAGCACGTTTCGACAAAAATATTGAGGTAATTGAAAGAGAACCAATAGATTTCTCAAATGTTGGAAAAGTTTTGTTCATTGAGATAGTTTAAAGGGAAAATACATATTGTAACCTTCCACAGAGTTAGACTATATGGTTCCAGAATTATAGATATAAACAGCTTTCCATTTTGAGAAAGTAGTTTCTAATGTTCAAAAATATCTACTGAAACTTCCTAAGAAGCTTTCTGGATCATGAGCATACATATATGTCATTGGAAAGCAACACTTTTTTTCTTGAAATACTTGAACTGTATCCGGTCATTTAAATCATCCAATGTGAAATCCCTATATATTCTGTAAAAGTAATAAATTTCATAGATGAACATTCTGCAAGGCTTCAGGAGAAGAAAATGAGTGATACTGCAGAAATTAACCATATATTGGTTAAATATTCCAGGCAGTTATTGGGACCTCAGGTTTTTCAGCGGTGAAGATTTTTTTATATGTATCCAATGAAGTAATTATCAAACATATAAGGTACAGATGCTGAGGGTTTATCCTTAAAACGTCATTTACTTCCAAACATCATCAGAAACAACAAAGATGGTGTATGGCGTTTCTTCTAGTATTCAAAATCTACTTTATCAATATCAGTAATATTAATGAAAATCTGTAAATATTTGAAATAGAAGTAATATTCAAATTGGTAACTTCATTTCTACTCCACCAGAAATATGTTATGGTATGTAAAAAATTGATTTGGACCACATATTTCACCGGAAAAAAGCAAATACTTTATCCTTCATCACATTCATTATTGACTGAAAATAAACTTAGTCAACGTTATGATAGAATTGACCGGCACTTGATGAAAATCCATTATAACGTATTCAAAAAAACACTTCAATATGAGATTTCCTTTTGACAGTTTACAAAACCGCGATACGTGTTTCGCTATACAATAGCATCTTCGGGCGTCACAAAACTGAGTATTGTGAGCATTGAGAGTATTGTGACGCCCTAAAGTGCTATTGTATAGCGAAACACGTATCGCAGTTTTGTAAACTGTCAAAAGGAAATCTCATATTGAAGTGTTCTTTAATACGTTAATCAACGTTTGTATTCTTTTATTGTATGTAATTGAGTTGGCAGACAGTTGATAAAAATCCATATATTTAAGTAACAATTCATTCTCACCTATCTATTTTCACTGGACAGTTCACAAAACCTTAACACGTGTTTAACTATAGCTTTCTACAGCGTGTTTATACGGTCGATTTCACCACGTTGTAAACGTAGTTAACAGCACTAATTAGATAGAATTTAGTCAGTATAAACACCTCTGAGGAAGCTATTGTATAGTGAAACACGTGTTGCGGTTTTGTAAACTGTCCACTGAAAATCTCACGATGAAGTGTTACTTGGATATCTTATATTTTTTACTGTAGATACTTACTGAAGTATAAGGCTCCCCATCCGGTAACAACGGGGGAATACTTGAGGAAAGTATTAGACCGTAGAGGTTCCTCATGAGGCAAACACACAGGCCAAACAGAGGCTGGAAATTAAATATCCATGTATCATTGTTTTCAGAGATATTCTTCACAAGTTGACTAATGATCAAATATTTCGAAAGAAATTTAAGAAAAGTGCAATTCATTATTGTATAAATATGCATCATCGATTTTTTTCAGCAAGAATATAATGATAACACCAATAAAAGACCAAACAGCATACAGGGTGTTTCCTAACTACGGTACGAAACTCCAGAGGGTGATTCGTTAGGTCGTTTCGAGAAAAAAGTTCTCATGTTGAAGTTAAATAAAAACGGTAATTATAAAATATCATAAATATCCTTACACTGATTTGGTTAAAATTTGCTACAGTTATTTGATATAGGAAGGCGCTTATTCACCCCTAACTAGATTGAAATTATCAAGTCCAGTAGGGCTGGTAGACCGTGGTCGAATGGAACCTGAAGTACCAAACGTTTCGTCTGTAACTGCGACAGCTTCAGTCGTTGTTCAGACTTCGAGATATAACCTCCGTCCTCGCAGTCAACGCACATACCACTTATGGTGTCTGTCGCAGTAGCAGACGAAACGCTTGGTACTTCAGGTTCCATTCGACCACGGTCCACCAGCCCGGAATTTTAATCGTGACTTCGGTCGTGAAAGCATGTGTTCTTATAATAGCAATTATTGTTTGTAAATACTTCCTCTCAAGAAATGCAACATTAAAGATATGTTCCAAAAATAACCACTTCTTAACAGCTACCTACCGGTTGTGTCAATTGTGTCATTGAGAAGTCAACAACTAATTTTTCTCGAAGTACCATACATTTTCCAATAATTGATCTAATAATATTCAAACTGAATATTGAAGTTGACCGTTCTTATTCAAGAGTTACTTTCAATTGCTGAGGAATCGTCACGTATGAGGAAGATGAAAATCACAGAGGGCCTCTAACACTAAAGAAATTCATTAGTTGACGATGAAAATTTCTCAACTCCAGTCTATTATTATCCGCATTCAATGAAACAAATGAATGGGTGATTGTAGGACGGAATGATGTCTCGAGTTGTTTTTTGAGATTATCAGTCTAGTAGTTTTGTGTTCTCTAATGAAATATGCATATTTTGATGTAAAAGGGGACCCCAGTTACTCATTACAAGTAGGTATGTGTTTTTTTGTCTATTATATTTCTTAAATGTGTTGAAGAAGGGACCTGGGTCCATTGGCCCATGATAAATGAAACTTTAGCTGAAGATGGCGAAAAATTTTAATTTAGTTAGCAAAAACAAGTCGTCTTTTAATATTTCTCAGTTACAAAATTCAATAAATTCATACTTGGTTCAAGCTAGGTTCACTAGGCATTTCAATGTTTTTCCCAAATGAGACAGAAGTTGATTTTCGGAACTGTTGAGTGTTAAAAAGTACCAGAATCAATAACCTTCTTTATTTATATATTTTCTTAGAAATTGGTAATGATTCATTGCTGTGAAAATCATATGATTTTACTCATTTAAGTATCTGAAATATAACATAATTTTATACTCTCACACTACAAAAACAATTTGTATCAGAAAGATTTTTTTGTTTTTCTCAAAACAGCATAAAACTGACAGAGGCACCTTTTGATTAATATTACTTGTTCAAATATTTTGAATTCAAGCCCGTTGTTTGCAATTGTCACTCTTACCACAACAAAATCATCGGTTAGTATTTTGACGTTTGGTTCACCAATTTTCAGGAAACCGTGTTCCATGAGTGTTGAGTAGAACCACAACACCGGTGTGGGAACATATCTACAACACATGCAGTAAGTACTTACGATTGCTTGGTTTCCGCTCCAAAGTCAATATGGCAATGTCATTGGTAAATTGAACATTGCTATAATTCTCGTGAACTTTTGCCTTGATCAGTTTGATATCTTCTGGGTTTGCTCCATCGTCATCACTGAAGAGATCAAGCTCTCCAAGACGAGCCATATATCTGAAAAAGTATTTTTTTTATGTTTACTCCAACCGAGATGACCCACAAGTACTTACAAATCTTTTCTATTGTAAACGCAGTGTGCAGCTGTCAAAATATGTCGGTCACTAATGAGAGTACCGCCACAAAGCCATTTTGGCACTTTGGGATTACTTGGATTCCTGTAGCCCAGCGCCACGATAAAAGGAAATTCACCTACAAAAATACAGAAAGTAACGTATGGGACATAAGTTGAGGGAAAACAATTCAACAGACTTGATCAACGAAATTATTTTTTTATCGAAATCTCAATATCCGTTCTTGAATATACATCTTTTGATAATATGAAAACAATTATACAAAACTGATAGCCGACCACGGTCCTCAATAGCACGCAATTTGGTTATGACTTGTTTCATCATCATATATTATCCAGAAAGGTAATGGAGGGGCAATAAAACAAGTGCTATGACTGATTTGAGTGGTTCATCCTGTTATATTATCCAGAACGGTACCATAACAGAGCAATAAGACAAGTGTAGTCCGAAACTTCGAAGTCCGCCATTGGAGATTATAGTGTTCCATGTAAGTGAAATATAAGGGAAAATCTGCATGATGGCGCTCCTTGGGTCAAAATACTACAGAAATAAAATGGCTCCCCAATCGGATCTTCGGGTGGGAGCTGATTCGAGGGCATCATTCTGCAAAAGTTATTCCAAAACCGCTGACAGTCAACAGGGCCCTTCTGACATCAGTCCACGGGGAAATAGCATGGTAACTGCAGTTGCTAAGAGGCCCACTAGCAACTCCAAAATCGATTTCTGCAACATCAGAGGACTAAACTCGAATATAAACTCGTTGCACCAACATCTGCAAACAAATAATCCTCATATTCTTGCACTCACAGAAACCAAAGTTAGTGCTTCAACAAACCCCGTCAATTTTATATACCCCAGCGATGATTTCCATTCCCGATTCAGACATAACTTTGGATATCGTCTCTTTATCCGAAGTGATCTCTCCTGTCAAGGAGAGGAAGTTCTGGAACACCAAAACTTTGATGTTATGTGGTTTAAAATGATATCACAGAAGATCACTGCATTCATATGCTGCGTTTATCGACCACCAAGCGATACACAATATAGGGCACTATTGTCTTTACTTGCAAACACCACTGACTTTCTGCAAATCAATCATCCCAGTGCCGAAATATCCATATTCGGTGACTTCAATGTCCACAATTGCTCAAATTTTCAAATATCAACAACGAACAAGGTCGTGAAGCTAAGGATTTTGCAGCAGACTTACTCAGATTATAAATGAGCCCACCAGGATTCCTGATCGTGATGGAGAGTATGCTAGTCTTCTGGATCTATACTTAACAACCAATCCAGAAATTTACACAGTTACCATAAGGTCTCCCTTGGGATCTTCTAACCACAAACTCATTTCAGTGTTGAGTTAATTGAATAAATTTTTTCTATCCTATCTGTTCCACAGAGAAAGAAAGAAAATGGAGTTAGTTGACATCCTTTTTCATCATTCAAGCTTTGTGGACAACCGTAATAATGTACGCGCCAACTAAGATGGTCACACAAACTGATGTCAATAGTACATTTGCGAAATATGACTTGAGTGGGCGGAGTCTTTCAACACAGAAAGATTTTAAGTTTCTGCGCTGACTCATCTTATTTGGCGCGTACTATATCTATCTTCGCCACTTACAAGATGTGAGAGCAAGCAATGAGTGTGGAACGTAATTCACTATACAATAGCTCCATCAGGTGTGTTAATACTGACTGAATTCTACCTGATTAGTGCTCATTTTGCAGTATCCACAATTCTAACTTATATGATCAATTTTATGGACCTCTGTATCCCCTGTAGTTACTCGGAAACAGAATTACGCCGGTCTCTCCCAAAGAATTTCTTGGCTCACAAGCTCATTTTTGTACAATAATATAAATGTTATAAACATATCTGCTTACCATCTCAACACTCAGTTCTATTCATGTAAATTGTAATAGTACCTAATGATTTCTACGAAGATGGAGTAAATTATTTTTGATTCGCATGCCTCTATTAATTGAAGATAAAACAACTAAAGCGTTAGGGGATTTACCATTATCGTGAGTCATAATGATATCCGTTTATAACTTGGAGATATACCGATTTGTGCTAAGATAAGAAAAAATACATGATTGAATCGATTGTTGGAAAGTCCAGGCAACAGTCATAAAGTTGATGGTTTACATATTTATGAAATTTCAGTACGAAATCAAGATGCAAGGTGCATCTCTGATTTTTATCAAAGTCAGTTATTCATCAGCAAGTAACTAACTCTCCAACGAAAAATAACGATGACTCTTTTCCCGGATTCAAGAATTATTCAAAGTCAATATCAAAGGCAACATTAGTGAATATTGCAAATGTTACATTTAAATTCATGAACTATAAAATCAATTCATTTGCTTTTCCTCGTGGTTGTTTCGAATTGAAATTACTGCATTAGAATAAATAAGTATTTTTGAAATATGAAAATTTGCATTTCTTGTTTTGTTACTAGAAAGGAATTGACGTTTATTGGAAGGTAACGTCAATTCGTCTTTTTTGATCAATTCTGATGGTCGTGTCGTGTCTGCAAGAAACTATTCAGAATACACTAGTTTACAGCCAATTTACGACTGTAATGCCGAAGGCAGTTCTTTTTAATTTTTGGTCCCTAAATGTAAAAATGATAAAACAAAATTTCCTAACACGTAAGATTTTTAAGTTATGATTTTTTCACAAAAATTTAATGAATACGACATTCCAAATTTGCTCTTCCCCTAAATTGAAGAAATTGTTCAAAATCTGGCAACACAGCGGCTCTGCCCAGTATTCGAATCTGCTTCCGCTGTATATGAGAAATGTAACGCCGCTTCTCGAACTTCCGATACCCGAAGTTTCCAGAAAATACCAGAAATACGGAACCGCTATAAAAGTAGTAGGTTGACAATCGGATCATCAATATTGGTAACGCGAGTAGTGGTGAGTTAGTATTAGAGAAGCGAGGTAAGCAAACACGCGAATATCAAGAGTATTATATTAGTGTTATCTTTGTGAATAAAATAAGTTGACTCCTGTCAACGCAGTATCACATATTTGAACTCGACGTAC
>WOGR01000406.1:0-26190 GCA_015342045.1 Leptinotarsa lineolata | reverse complement strand
AACCTCAAAAATGTCTAACTTTACGATAGAGCTGTCAGTTGCCAGATTGCAACACTAGGGTTGCCAAATCCCGAAACATAAAAGGCAACCTATCGTATGTACTCGTGCGGCTGAACCCTAGGCAATTATGCCGCATCTCAAGTGGCTATATGAGGAGCTAATACTCCGAAACCGATTAATCAGAGGTCATTTTGACTTTTCATTCAGGATAATTACTTTTCCGGACGAAAAACATTCGGCGCAAGGTTTCATCATTTGGCGAGTATAATTATATTTTGCTCACTAACTTATGTAAATCACTATTCATATTTGGAGGTTTTGAATATTTTGTATAGAATTATTCATGGCATTTTAAGGCAAACAAGGAAGTATCAAAGATATTATGAAAATACATTGGTGTGATAAACAATAATATATTCACATATTTGCAAGGGACATTGAAAAATAACAAAAATATTATTCAAAATGCCATCCTATGACGTGCTTATTCCAACTGATGATATCAACTCACGGAATTTACTTACCCAATTCCAATTTCATAACGTCACCAGTAATCGGCACAATTTTTGACAAGTTTTCTGGAAAAGTATCCTTCAAAACATCGTACAACTGTGAAATAAATAAAATAAAATCATATTCAGGTGCAAACAAGAGAAAACCTACGAATCCGTCAAAAATCTCTAGTTTTTTATCTCGAATTTTCTCAAAATCTTGACTTTTGGAGTGCTTTATGCTTCAAGAAAAAGTCAAAGGTGGAAATATCATGAAAAAACCGTGGAATTGACAAGTCAAGATTTGACAAAAGATACAAAATCATCCCCTAATATAAATATATAGAAACCAGGATTGAAAATCATTTTATTTGATGAAAATTTCTACCCTCTTGATAGATTTTCACTATGACGATTTTTGTTCATTATCCCAATTGGTTTGTGTTTTTTCACTAATTTGTATACAAATAATTTTATATTCACTTTCGTATTTTTCTCCCATTCCATTTTATTGTTTATAGAGAAATATTACTTTGTACTTTTCGGAAAAGTGCAAAGAATATATTAATATTTTACCCAAAAAGCGGTTACTGGTCAAGCCATGAACCCAAAGCTCCAACCTATCCGAAGTAACGAAGGCATCGAAAAAGTTGATAGCACCATCTCGGCGACGAGTATTTTTAGGAAAAAACACAAGCACTACAGAATAAACCCTAACGCACATTAAGAGCGGTGCCTGTGCGAAAGTAGTGATTCACATTGTTTTGTTGCATTGAGCTGAAGGTGTATTGAATTGAGTTGAGTTGAACTTGGATACACCAATATACCCCTGAAACAAAAATACAGTCCAATCAGTGTACTGCAAAGAGGGAACCGGCTCCAAAAAAGCCAAAACTGTTTTTTCGGCTTGGAAAGTGCTGGCGACAGTTTTTTTATATAGTCATTTCAATGGATTATCTTCAAGAAGAAAATAACATTACAGGAGCATACTACGCATCATTACTTAACAAGCTGAAGGCAGAACTTGCGGAAAAACGGCACCATTTGCAAAAAACAAAATCCTGTTTCACAAGGACAACGCACCGTCTCACACCTCAGCTGTTGTCATGGTGAAAATCCACGATTTACGGTTTGAATTGCTTGATCTGTTGTGAAACAAAAACTGAAATTTTTTGTTCCACGAGCTCCAGTATGAGCTTCGCCTACTCAGAACGGATAAACGGAAAACGTGGAAAAAGCTGTTTTTCCAGTATATTTCAACTTGGTTTATGGAAATCAAAAAATGGAATACCGTTTCCTAAGTGATAGGGAAAATCTTTTGCAAGATTGATAGCGTTTGCTTATTTTAAATAGGGAAAAAAGTCGATTTTATGGAAAATGGCTTTCTCAGCTATCTAACGAGGGAAATCGAGCTTTCTTCAAAGAAGCATCGATAGAATTTCTTAGTAGCTATCGTGTTTGTAATGTGAAAGGTGCAAAAGTTATTTAGATTCTGAGTTGAAAATTTTCACAATTTTCAAACACATATTTCAGGCAGAAGGGCCAGGAATATCGAAAAAGTTTTTTTAACTTTTTGATTCAGCACAGAAAATATTACTCAAAAATGAAGAAAAAATTTTTGAGAAATTTTTCGTTTCTTCGGTTATTTTGCCAAGAATCAGATTTCAAACTGGGCGATCGAAAAAGCGATCAAAAGGCCCCTACGGGTTTTGAGACAAATGCTGATCGCTGATTGGCAGGAGAGAGTTCCATTCTTTTGTATAAGGATAGGAATGCCCAAGCCCTGTTAGCTAGTTGGATATGGAGCTTGGACTTGTGCTGAACGATACTCGAACTAGAGATTTTCGAAAAATTTGAGAATGGATATTGAGATTTTCCGAGGAATTCTGCTGAAATTTGGGAATTTTTGGGAAAAGTTTTCGAAGCTGAAAACTTTGGAGATTCTGCGAGTGGACTACTTTGATTTGAATTCGTAAACCACGATATCTCGAGCTCTTTTCAGGGCTCAACGAGATAGACAGCGAACTTGGAGCTACAGGATTCGGAAACTTGGAGAAAATTTTATTGGAAAGCTACGATTGCAGATTGTTGGCGGAGTTTAGTGATCCAGTGAATACCCTGGACACAGTGGAATTAACAGAGAAGCAGACAACATTTTTGAGGAATTTTGATATTGCTAATTCTGGTCTTCTGCTGTTCAGGGGAGCGGTGCGCGCAGGCACTTTTTTTTGCTTGAGGCAGTTAGGACACATTTTCATTCCAATTTATTAATTTCCTCGAATTTCAATTCTTTTATAGTTGAAAGACATTGAGAGATTCAACAGCCTTATTACTGAGAGGTTCGGGATAACTTTCCTGAAAACTCCTAAAAATTTCATCAACAACAAAAGGGTGCAATAGGGATGAAGGAGAAAATGTAGCAATGAAGTTTGTCTGTCGTACACCGAGGATTGTGACGTTAAACTAGCTGAGCCCAGCAGTTATGCGACTTGTCATGTGTCTATCAAAATGTCAGAGGTTTGAACACTAAGATAGATGATTTTTGTCCTTATGTAGCATAAGTGATGATGGGTGCGGCATAATTGCATTGACTGAAACATGGCTTCAATCTAATATGAAAGACTAAGAATTATTCGCAAGTGATTGTGCTTTTAGAATAAACAGAAATTCAGAAGCAACTCAGTCGAGCACTGGTGGTGGTGACTGTAACAACATTGATAATAGTAGTTTCAATATGTTTCAAGATATTGAGTTACCGATGTTCTTGCAGCATTTTATCACTATTTATTGTGTTCACGTTAAGTGAAAGAAAATTTGGTTGGTAAGTTGTCATTGTTTTCACCTTTCGTTTCACGAAAAAACGACTTATGCATGCACCAAGAGGCAACAATTCAGGGTTCATGGCTTTCTTAAAATTATTTTCATATATCGTCACCTTATAAGATATAGAGGGTTGGATCCTGGAATTTTAGTGATTCACACTGAACTTCGGGAAAATGCTGTTTCAAAAGAATTGATAAATCCTCAGTTTTTATTTAGGGATCTAATCTAAATACATGTAAATTCACATTTTTAGGTACACCTTTTATATTTTTTCAGGCAATACAAGTTCTTTTGGATTCCATTTTTGTCTGAGATATTGAAGCTTGATTGTTTTCAAACTTAGTATATGTATCAAGTGTAATTTTTGCATGAGCTTGATTTACAGCAGAAGATACATTTTCCTTCGTAATATAAGGTTTGTTTGCAGAACTGCATCTCTCCTCCAATAAACTAATATTAGGAACCTCTACCTCACAAGATTCTAGTCGATATTTTTCTTTTTTATATCTCCAATTTTTTTGGTTGCATTTTTATTGTCACTGATCCTTCTACATATCTTCTGATATTTCCGAACATTTCACAAAATTTTTGTTATTGATGTTCTTATTCATCAGTAAACACATTTTTTCATTCAAGAGTTTTTCAACTTCAACTTTTTGTTTTTCACAACATTTAAAATATCATTCAGAAAGATCTTCAAATGAATTCTGGCTGGCAGCCCAAAATGTATTTGGAAAGTTCATAACTCCATCACAACATGGTTTCACGAGTCAAAGGTCTACAGAATCCAATCTTCTCTCCATTACTCTTGATTCGTGAAACCAGATAGATGTAATTTATGTTGATTTCCCAATAGTTTTTGACAGGATAGATAGATAATGGAATTTTGCTGGAAAAGCTGGGCCGCTTTGGTTTATCCAGATATCATCCAGTTCGTCAAATCACATGGTTCAGGTCGACAACAGTTCATTTTTAATAATGGCCATCATTCCAATCCATATGTTTTAACTTCTGGGGTTCCTCAAGGCTCCAATCTAGAGCCTTTACTTTTTCTATTGTTTGTAAATGATCAAGTTGACAATTTGGATACTGGAACGTTGCCATATGCAGATGATTTAAAACTTTATCTACCAATATGGCATTTTACCGATTGTGAGCAACTTCAAAATAACCTAAATGTACATGGTCGGTGTTTGAAGACATTTTTTTATGATAGTTAAAAGTTAGAATATTGTTCTACTAGATTTCAAGGTATCGCCTTTCGCAGGCAGAAATAATTCAACTTTCTATAACTCCCCACAAAGAACAAATGTCCTTACGAAATCACCACAATGTGTAATAATTTTCACAAAATTTGTAACTCTTATGGATTATTCTAGGATAACTTGAACTCGTTATTATTCTATATTGCTCTGTAAGGGGATTTTTTATTCTGTTAGACAATAAATACAATTATTATCAACCACCTACATAACTGTCAAATCAAAGATTATTTTCTCAACCCTCCTTGAATTTATACTGTGTATGGTCAGGAGCCAGTAGTACTGAGTTCACCCAGCTACTAACTCTGGCAACCAGTATCAGCTTCATGAACAAGGAAGTACTTTTACATGCTTTCTTGGACACTGAAGGCACTTTTGACAATAAATTGATGGATGTAGCCGTTACTACGTGGTAAGAGATCATCATGAAAAATGAGAATTTTCTATGTTTTTACCACTTTTATTTCATTTCTCATTTTTCACTTTTGATGATACGTCCTCCGGATAAATCATCCAGGTGTTGAAGAGGCGAATGGTTGAATACACAAGCTTTAGATGGACAGACATGTTTTGAGGATGACTGATATACTTATTATTGGAAAATCAATAAATACACCAATAACAAGGGGCTTTCCTCAGGGGAGAATCTTTCAAAGAGCCTTTTAATGGACAAGTTACTACACCATCTGGGCTATAATACATTTAAAGTACTAAGCTATGCTGATGAATTAGTCATCCTAATACAAGGCAAATATAATGGGGAAACGCATGAGTAGGCCTTGAATGTTACAACAAGATGGTAAGAAGGACTCAACATAAGTCTGTTCAATCAGACCAAAATTACCATAATGGAAGGACTGGGATCTCTACAATTCTAAGGTGAAGGTTAATAACTGCCAGAGGTTAAATACCTGGGAATGAAACTAGATACTAGAATGACCTGGAACCAACATTTAGACAGGGTTGAAAGGGAGGCAGCAGTATAGAACACATTATATTGGAAATTCGTATCATAATTTGCCAGGTTTTGGAACATTTTTTTGGTTTTTCCACAAGTTGCAAGAAAATGTTTCAAAAACCGCCACTTTTTTAAATTAACAATACAAATGTGTTTGGACAAGACTCAAACAACTGATTTAGTTAGCAACATCCAAAAGTATTTGAACTTCATTGTCTGGGATGGGTTCAAATAGAGAAATTGACTCTGAAAGTTTTACCCATAACTACAATAAGCATTTTCAGCGGTGGTTGGCAGCAATGTGTTGCAACTCTATTGTTGGAAGACTCTTTAGGGTCGAGGAGGTTGCAACACATTGCTGCCCTGAAGATGCTCATCAATGTTGTAGGAGAAATTTTCAAAGTTAATCTCTCCATTGGAACAAGACTACCCAGCCTAGATAACCAAAGTTTGAATTACATTTCTAGCCGTGAAAGTTTATATCTTTAGTCCAACAGTATGTTTCTTTTAATAATTAATAACCAACCATCTATATTCAGAAACACAGCATTGTAATAGTCTCTTACAGTACAAATATTCGATCTTTTCATTAATGAGACTTCATTTTATTGTAACTTAAATGCCGTTTTCGATTTAGCTTTTGATTCATTCAAATGAAACTACCAGATTTTCAGGTTTTCTTAAGAACTTTACAAATTACCAAGATGAAAGCTTTATTAAATAAAAATTCCTGAGGATTTCTATAGCAAATTTTGCTGCTACTTTCGTAAAATTTAGATTTTTTTGATAACAAGGAAGTCATTTTTATACTGCCTGATAATCTGTGGGTTTCAATAACATTTTGATTACAGTGGAATTTTATTACTAGTACAAAAAATTTATAAAATGGCAGTTAATCGTCTCCACTTACCTGGCATTTCTTTGCATTCCGTTTTGTGATAAATGATGATGCTCTTGTAACATTTTAAATTCAAAATAATAAAAAATACAAACTCAAAATATATTTGACAATCTACCTCGACTGGGAGGAGATCAACAAGACGAAGACCGGTGCTGCAAATTTATAAAAAATTGTTATACAGGCCTGGCCCTATCCTGTTTTAGATAACAGCTTTTCATCTGAGTCTATAGTTTTTATTAGAACAAACACCACTACTAAATCTTTTAGATACGTTGGCAAACAATAAAGAAAAATTAGAAACTAATATGCAGCCATGTTAGAATAATGGCAAATGTGAATGTAAAACGAACCATCGTAAATCGAAGTTCGGTAAAATGACCCTTATGTTACCTATGAACAACGACTTGCCGGCTTTTCACAGAACTAAATTATTGGTTCTGGTTCTGTGATCTCACAGAACATGTATTTGAGTTCTGTGTGGTTTGAGCACAGAATAGTGTAGTTATACTATTCTGTGGTTTAAGGCAAATTCACTAGTAGATTTCTGATGGATTGCTTCAACCAATAGAAACGCACTAACTCATCGGATCAATCGGCGGACCATCATCTATCTACACCATTTATATAACAGAGATAGCCAACTTTAAGTGACTTTGAGAAAGTTGTTAATAATTCCATCCTTGTTAACGAGATAACAAACATAGATATTTAGTGGAAGTGGTAAAAAACAAAAAAATAGATAATATTTAAAATATACTTGATATATGTAAGATTTAAATTGTTATATTCACTTTTTGAGACAAACAGTAGTAGAAGATTTTTGAGACAGCAAAATTCAACATGGTTTTGGAACAAAAAATACTGATATGGTGTTAAAACACTATGACAGGTTGAAATTTTCAAACAATTACACAAAGATCCCATTCGGATGTATGCGAAATAAATTACGCAGGAGGAAATATCATTGTCATAAAAATGAACTTTACAATAATGTTTTCAGATAAGTTCTGTTTTTACCATTTTTACCAAGGTTCAGAAAGAACACATCAACAGAAAGTAATAATAAAAATTAATATCAGGTATCTCGGTTCACAGTAATATTTAGCAAACCTCTTTTGGATAATACGATACCATGCATGCGACCGTAGATCTCGATCTGTACTTCTTTACTAAAATGATATTTAATATTTCTCACAATCGGGGGATATTTTTCAGGATAATTCGCCAATACATCTGGAATATATTGATTGACTAGCAACATCTCCCAGTCGTAGAAATTCAGTTTGATCTAAAGGGCGCTGTGATTCCCCCATTCATTTTTCTTTTATAGCTGTGTGTCCCAAAAAATATTTTTCTGAAAAATAAATTCATCATTACTAACAAATATTTTTTTGAATGATTCCATCGGATTTAAGAGGATATTTTCGAGAAAGTACTTAATGAATAGCACCTTTCGATGAGCAAAATACTTACCAGTTTGTAACAAATAAATTTCAGTGTTTACCAGCAATTCTTTCAGGTGATATTTTCAGGAGAGTATCTGATTAATGGAGTAATCCGATGAGCAGAATACCAGGTTGTATAATACCAAGAAGTAATTTCCTGTAAAAAAATGCCAGTCTACCGGAAAATATATTTTTTCGGAAATAATGCCATCGGCATGGTAGGATGATATTTTCAGGGGAGTTGTTACAAATGATGAGTTTTTACGGTGGAAGTGGAATTAATGGATAAAGAATACGTAGAGTCAACTGCTGATTTTTATTATTATTGCTTTAATTTAACACATCCTCAAATCATTCATAACCATACTCATTTTGCCAGATTTTTCATCAAATGGAGTTATCCGATGAGTAAAATACCAGGTCGTCACAAGAAGTGGTTTTCTGAAAAATATATTTCAGTGTTTACTGAAAAATATTTTTTGGAAATGATCTTATCTGTTTGGGAGAATGATATTTTCAAGAGAGTATCTAATGAAAGAAGTCTTTCGACAAGCAAAATACTAGATTAACAAAAGAAGCGGTTTCTTTAAAAATTAAATTCCATTTGCAGAAAAATATGTTTTATGATTTCATCAGTTTGAGATTATGATATTTTCAGGTGGGTAATAAATGTAAAACAGTATTTGTCAATAAGCAAAATAGTAGTGTTATAAGTAGTAGTTTACTTATAATTCCATCATGGATCATAAATCCATTTGCTAAAACGGAAGTTGCGAATGTGCTATTACAAGAGGAGCTACTCAAGCTCAGCACCAATGAGCAACTGAAGGTGAAATTCAAAGGAGACTATCAAACATTTTGGCTGCAAACAGAAATACCAGACACATATCCTGGGTGTGGAAATTTGCGAGAAAACTTTTGATAACATTTTACTCGTCATACTTTGTCGAAAAAACTTTTAGTGTTCTTGCAAACAACAAAGAGCAGATTGAATATCACAGAACGGAAAGATTTGCGTTTACTCCTTACAGAACTGACGCCAAATATATGACATTTTTATGTTGATTTGCATTGTGGAAGATACGATTCGTTATTGAATGTGTAGTTTCGATTCTCTCAAGTGTGTAATCACCTTATTTCAATAAACAGAACACAAGAAAATATCTTTTTCTTTTTAATTTCACCACATTCGGGATCGCGATGCAAATTCCCATGGTGAAATCTAATCTCCATATTTTTGACGAGTTTTGTTAGAAATGTAGCAGCAGGGTGTCCCTCAAAACCAGTAAGATTTCAAAAGTGGTCCACGCAAAAAAAAGTTTGGGAACCTCTGACCTAGAAGTTTATTTCATATTGAGGAGGAGACTATCTGATACTTTATGTGAAAGGTCGTTTGATTCTTGTCCCTGAGGGAAAACCCAGATACAGTTAGTCAGCAGTGGTATTTTTCCCTTTTCTTGAAAATTGTGAAATTTATCATTTAAGAAACCACTTTTTGTGATAACCTATATTCTGCTCATCGAAAAATACTATCAATAATTCCCGGAAAACATTATCCTCCTAAACCAATGGGATCATTACCAAAAAAATATTTTTTACTAAAAATTGAATTTGTTTTTCGGGAAACTACTTTTTCTAACAACATGGTTTCTTGCTTCTCAAAAGACATCACTCAGATACTTTCCTGAAAATATCATCCTCCCAA
Organism: Leptinotarsa lineolata; assembly: GCA_015342045.1. Classification (NCBI taxonomy): domain Eukaryota; kingdom Metazoa; phylum Arthropoda; class Insecta; order Coleoptera; family Chrysomelidae; genus Leptinotarsa; species Leptinotarsa lineolata. The sequence continues at coordinate 16,605 of WOGR01000406.1, read as the reverse complement.
ACCGGTGGGATCATTTCCAATAAAAATTATGGAAAAGTTCGAAACTATTTCTTTTGGCAACCTCTTATTCGTTAATTGAAATATAATATTCATTCAATACTCCCCAAAAAATATCATACTCCCAAATCGATGGGATCATTTTCCAAAAAAATGAATTTTCCGGTAAAGACTGGAAATTATTTTTCAGAAAACAATTCCTTATGACAACCCGGTATATTACTCATCGGAATAATTTCAAAAAAAAATCTTGTAGAAACTAGTTTTTATAAGAAGCTACGTTTTGAGACAGCGTAGTATTTTACCGTTCAAAGACTACCTCTGGAAATACTTTTTTGTATATATAACAATATAAAGCATCAAAGGTTCTATTCCAAAATAAAAGTAATTTTACATTAGAAATCATTGGTATATAACTCTGTTTAGATGTGAATAGAATAGGTTGGAATTTACAAATGATTTCCCGATAGCAGTGACTTGGTTGATGAAACTAAGAGAGTCTAGAAAAGTATTTCAGTTCTGGTATATTGGAATGTTTTTGTAGAACTTCTAATTCTGATTCTCTACCTTCCATTGATTTCGAACTGTTTGAATTTGCCACAGTTTCAATTTTGTGTTTTTTTATATATCTGATTTTGAGGTTTATTAATAATAATAATAATAAATATTTATTCATCAATCAAAGATTATACAAGGCATTATACATACACACGCATAAAACTTATCAGACTAGTCAAAAAAAGAAAAGAAGGTAATCTACAAATAAATTGTTAAATTGTTAAGATATCGTAGGTATAGTCGCAAAACAAACCAGAAAAATTATACATACAATGTTCAATCTCACAATAAGGTATTACGAAATATAAAATTCTTCAACATCATAAAATACTTTTTCAAGAAGGAAATTTCTCAATTTATTTTCGAATAGAATGTCATTCAGAATCACATCTATGAAATCTTTTATTTTATTGTAACATTTGATACCAATATGCTTTGGTGAATTTTCACGACAGCCTTGTATAGGGTTGTCGAAGTCTTTCTTTATTCCTAGTATTATACATATGGGTGTCCTCATTCCCCATTAGTTCATTTTGGTTTCTTTTTATGTACATAATCAGCTCAAGAATATACAAACACGGAAGGGTTAGTATTTCTAGATTCTTTAATAAAACTTTGCATGTTTCCGTGAACAGACGATATCGATTAGGTATTCTGAGTTGGCTACTCTTGTTTATTTGTCATTAATGTCAACTGTTATCTGTAATCAATGTTTGTAGTATCCACTTCTAAGATTAATTTGCTGTTTTCATTGTATGTATTCATTTTCATTTTTCCAACTAGTATTCTCAATATTTAGTGGAAGTAACGATATGACAACTGACACTAATGATAACAGATTAGCCAACTCAGAAAAAATACATGTGCTCCAAATGAAATCTTTATAATCTCGTCTTTTCACTTTGCAATTTTAAAATGGGGAAAAATATATTTGATATCAAGTTCCTTCATAACCCAAAATAAGTAACTCAGATTTGACACCATTTTGAATCTTTCAGAGCTTTCCCAAGGAAACCTCTTGACCCAAAAGATAAGATAAAATTTTCCAATGGACAGATTCCAAAAGTGTTAGTTTGTGGAAATGATTAACAGAAAAATCGTTTAGTTTTATGCAGGTAATGGCAATTTTGGCTACATCGTCACATGTCATCTTCCAGTCAAATTTATATTTGTCATTTCATGTGACAAACTTTTCATTTTTGCGGGAGATTGAAAATGAAATAAATTGTAGAAACACCTTTAGAAATTTATATTTTCATACGTCCGAATATGCCGATTAGTCGATTGGATGTGTTGTATAGAAAATTAGTTCTTGCAAAATTTTTCACAAAAGGTTGGGGATCACCAAAACTTTTGAAGAGGTTAGTGGACATTATTTTGCTAATATTTTCTATTTTTGTGTACTTTTTGTAGGTTATTTGAGTTCAGAAGGATAATATCCAACAGAGAAACTTGTTACCAACTAATTCCTACAGATTATCCGATAACAATTGTAAATGTAAGTATACAAGGTATTGAAACACATATGAGGTACCTTTTCGAATTCTCTTTCAGGAAATCAGAAATTCTGATTGTCGAATATTAGAAGGAAAATTCAGAACTCCTCTTTCAATATATCTGCCTGGCTTAATTCGTAAAGAAGTGCAAGATTGCGTCTTTCAAATGGTGTTACCAATAGAATGGAATAGTACTTACAAGCCAGTTTGTATTCATTTCGCAGGAACAGGAGATCACGTAAGGTGAAGCATCTAGAGTCTTGCTGCTATTTTATCAGAATTGAACCCTTTCAGTATTTTTGGAGGCGTAGGAAAATTATGGCAGAACCTTTACTGAAAGCAGGTATTGGAGCTATCATCTTAGAAAATCCTTATTATGGTACTAGAAAACCCAAAGATCAAATAAGATCGAGTTTACATTATGTTTCTGATATATTCGTCATGGGTGGCTGCTTAATTTTAGAGGGTTTAGTTCTTTTGCATTGGTGCGAGAAACTTGGATTAGGACCTCTGGGCGTCACCGGAATTTCAATGGGTGGACACGTGAGTTATTTTGTTTATAATTGTGCCTGATAATTTCAAATCATTCATATTATTTCGAAAAATGTTTTCAAGTCTTTTTCAATGAAATCCAACTACTGACAGTTAAATGGATCTTAACATACTAAAGGTAGACCAGTTTTGGGATATTCTTTGAAATCGTAAGTTTAAAAGAAATACGTTAGAAATGAGGCCACTAATTTTCCATGAGAACATTCAAAGTTTCAATAATTATGTTAATGAACTGCAATTTGAAATCTCTTTGAAGAATGGACAGATAAAAAAAGTAGTTGGTTATGTAGCAAAGTATAAAGCAGGCTTTATAGGAAGAAGGCTGGTACCCTGTGTTGACATGATTCACAGACTCAACATTTTTACATGATTTTTAGGTATTGATGAATGGGTCTTTCAGATTATAAATATTTATATGAGATATCCTGTGAAAGAACTTTCTATCAGTATACAGAAATGTTTCTCATAGATTTGTAGAATATTCACAGAAGTGTCTTACATATATTTCATCCAACAACTAGTTAATCACCAATAATTCCTAATTAAAGGTTCAGAAAAATTGTTGCTGAAACTGACTTCTTCTAATAACGTGGTGATTATTATTGTGTGCCATCTGCAAAATATTAATCTTGGGTGAAAATTCCGAGACAATGGAGCTTGAATCCGCTGTATGATATATGGGTATAGGAGATTTCTTAGAACTTTCTAAATGGTTTTTGGGCGTACTTCAAACTGCGGTGTAATCTTGGTACTATTTGAAGATGCTTCTTCCCTCACATTAAATATTTCTTTTAGATTTTTCGAAAAATTAAGTACTTGTTTCCTCTTCACCAGAATAGTTTTATTGGAATTGAAATAAGCAATTTTATAAAGAAAATATCAAATCCTTAACAATGTTGGATTTTATAAATAAAGAAACCCAAGTAATAATGTGTCTTATTTTTAAAATTTGAAAGTAACCATACCACAATGAGAGAAAACCCGATTTTCCATATTTTTCATGTCAGTAGTTGGTTTAATTTGATTCCTGTGTATATTTGATTTTAATTAACTGGTTTGTCGTAGATGGCTTCTTTGGCAGCATCAAATTGGCCAAGACCTTTAGTGCTAGTTCCTTGCTTATCATGGTCCTCTGCTTCCTCTGTTTTCACTGAGGTAAAACCTATCGAATACACCACTTTTACAGTTTGAAATCTTCACTGATTTTCAGGGAGTGATGAGTGAATCTATAGACTGGGACATGTTACAAGAACAATTTATGTCGGACAGTTCCTACAGTGATGATCTCTCTAAGTTATGTACAATAGTAGATAATCCATTTGCCTGTGATCTTTTTCAACTTCCAGGTATTATTAGAAAGTTTATTGTTGATTTTTTTAATTGATTGGTATTTCTCTTATAAGTAATTTAGAGCCAGAATAACTAATATTGATTCAACTTTAAAATATATTTAATAACACTCTGTTTTTTAGTCATGTTGATCTACTTTCAATTTAAAAAAACAAAAAAATGCCGTCACTTCATTTTAAACCTCGAAACACTGTTATACAGCAATGTTCCATTACGCCCAGGCTTTTCATTAACATAATTTTTTTTGTAACTTCAAATTTAAAAGCACATTTAGAAAAAGAGTTTTTCATTTGAAGTATTGCACCGATCCATTAGCAATATGTCTTATAACATCGGAAAGGGTTTTTGTGAATGTTTTCCTGCAACAATATTTTTAATATTTCATTTGTCTATTTAGTAAGTCTTCTGTTATGAATTGATTGTTTTTCATGTAAAGAGGACTAATTAGTCCTTAATTCTGAAAAGTTTTGCTAACTTTTCTTCCTATTGCATATCTTTTAAGTGAGACAAGTGAGGCATACTTCAATTAACTTCAGAACATACAGTTTTAAATTGCACAACTGAAATATTTTCCATTGACAAACTTGCAAAATCTTACAAAATACGTGTATCACAATCATGTACAAAAAACTTAGAAATTTGTTTATTTGATTAACTTGAATATGCTATCTGAAAATGAGTTTTTTATTTCGGGAAGTCTGATATAAGAGAAAAATTAAGTATCTAATCAAAGAAAGGTAGAATTTGATCTACTACCATAAATAATTTGTAAAAGTTGAATCTTGAATTTTGATGGACGTGCGTATGGTACGACCGTCTGTCTGTATGGTACGACCATTATCAAAGACACTATTGACTTATCCGGAATTTGAGAACATCCCGTGTCAAGAATCGCATGTTAAAACTAAGACTTTCATAACCCTTATCATCATACAAGTTTAGACTTCGGAGGGTTGTCGTTCGTTAGGGAGCGACAGTTGATTAATAGAAAAAGAGACAGATTTGTTATTTATTCATGTTAGAGAATTTTTTAAGTCATTAAATTTTCAAATTCATTTCTCTTTTGACAAAATTAAGAAATTGACAAGTCTTCAAGTCATGAGAATTTCATTTCCTACACTCCCGACAATTTCCTAAGTAGCAATTAGTCACATCAATTGCACAGCTAACTTTTTAGTTTTCAATATCACATGATTGCTTTTTCAAATTCATTGCCCATTCTGACAAAGGGTGTGAATTCGAAATTATTGTTAGTATTTCCATTTGATAATATACAAAACATATGGATGGCATTTCTTGTGTTTTATGGGTTATCAAAATATATTTTGTTTACCATGAAGGATTTTTTTTCTAACCAAAAAGAAACGATTCCTTAGTGTTTTCTTTCCTCTACAATATTGGGTGATGGTTCTGGAAACCAAGATTTGGTGTATTTACATAGTAGTTCGTCTAGACTAAAATCTAATTACAGCAAATAGTACTACAGGAAAATATCTCATTAACCGAACTCAAGAATAGCCACCCTTATGATAGTTTCAGTAGAAATATGTATCAGCAGACGTGTGTTAGTCTATATTCTTTTTTAGATAAACTTTTCGACTCTCCATATCTTCCGCCAAAAGGCAAAGATGTAACCAACATAACACCATACCAATTAATCAACTTGAAGAGTTGTGCTACTTGTCCAGATATTGTACTCAGACCTCCCACTGAATCTATAGAAAAAATGTCGTCCAATAGTTCCTCAGTCACCAATTTTTTCAAGAGTCCAGTCCAAATGAAAGTAAAAAAGGTTCATGAGATGAAGAAGCGCGATAGTGAGGCAGTATGGTTCATGAGGGGTATAATGGATGAGTGTACTCACTTGAAGAATTTTTCTGTGCCATTTGATACATCACTCATAATTTCTATTTGTGCCAGTGCTGATGGATATGTTCCTAGGACTGGACTCTCTCATTTGGAAGATATATGGCCAGGTGCAACAGTTAAATATGTGGACTGTGGCCATGTTGGTGCATACATTTGGCATCGTAACATGTTTAGGTGAGTTTAGTATCTTCCGAGATGATAGTTTTAGTGGATTTACGACTTTATTTTTCAGAGAATCCATAATTGAGGCTTTCGAGAGAGCCAAAAAAAAGTATAAGCCTCTATCTGCTCACACAGATAATTTATAACTGACTGATACCAAGTATTGTGATTATTCACCTGGTGCCTTTATTAAAGTTGACTTGTTATAATTTTGTAATGTTGACATGTTATAATGTTGAATTTTTTTAGTGTTGAAATGTACATAATAGTTTATATTTCTGATTTGTGTACATGACCAAAGGTAAAATTTTTGTGATATTTTTACAATAAATTGAATTTGCTATTATAGTTTCTTTTTCTTAAATGAAAACGTTGGTTACTATTAACAAGATATTTATTTCTGGGCATTTGATTAACAGTTGACAAAACTGCAACATATGTCTCACTATACAATAGCTTCCTCAGGCGTATTCTTAACAATAAAATACAAGATTAGTACTGTACATAAACAGCCTGAATATTCTACTTTCTTAATGACTAACAATTTCACGTAAATATACTTATAAATTAATTACAAATGTGAAAATTAAGACATTTTACAAATTTATTTAAATGGACATGAAAGTGACCTGAATTTACGTATCAACAGATTTTATAAAGGAGATTTTTCAATTATTTTTGAATCTACTCATTCCCAAGCGTTTCAAAAGATTCAATATGAAATGTTTCGCTTCTAAATGTAACGAGTCATAGTCATGATTGAAATCGTGCATCTCTTCAAACTACTCCTATGATCTTTTATTCTTTGGGTTATATACTCCTCGACTATTTGACACTGAAGTTTTCCTCTTTGTTGTTTTTAATTGATTTATTCAAATTTATTATTTGTTCTGTAAATCACGCCCGTTTTTTTCATAAAACGATCAATATTATTGGTGAAAAAGAAATATTTGAACGTGGTTACAAAGCAAATTCATTAAAAACAAAGACAAAACTTCAGTGTCTGATAGGTCAGGAGTATATGAGTTGAATTGTGGTTCTTGCCCAAAATTTCCTATTGACCAAACGGGAATAACTTTTTCCTAAGAATAAAAGAACACAGAAGTAGTTTTTAAATGTGAAGACCAATTGAACATTTGAAAACAATCTTCCGTCAGACGAGCATAAGTTCAATCACGACTATGAAGTATTACATTTAGTAGAGAAAAGTTTGAAACTGTCTTTTGGGAATCAATAGATTCAAGAATTTGAAATCTCATTGAATGGCTAAATGTAATTGAATGAATCTCATTTATTAAATATCTTTTCTGGTGTTGAAATTATTCATTTAATTGAGTTTATAAAATGTATTACTTTTATATACGCGACTTTACGCAGTGTTTTGATTTGCGAAGAAACGTTTCTTCACTTTAGGTCGTATTAGATACCAGCCACAAGCAATAATAAAAAAATCTTCACTGAACATTTTTATTTAAGAGTATACCTATATTGTGTCTGTACTAAGGCGTTGGTCTGTAGGAAATATATCTAATAAAGCCTGAACCGCTCCTGTTCCATCAGTATTTTGTTTTCTTTGTTAGTGTTTTTAAATTTGTAAACAAAACAGATACTCAACTAGTCCGTTTGGTGGAATCCACCTTTATGTTTACTGATTCCTGATTGGTTTCGTTGTGTCGACCGCTCTTTTCATTGGGTGCGCCAGTCTACGTAACTGATCAGTCGATACCTGTCAAACAGCGGGATATTTAATTTTTTTGAAATGATTAGATGAAAGGCAGAAACTCGGCTCTTGCATTGAAATATGTCATAGACTGTTCATATCTTGAAGCATCAGATTGAAGTATTATCTTTCATCAATGATAAGCAACAAAAACAAATCTATTTTTTCACACCACGCTAAAAAGAATTTCGTCTGCGCAGGCTCATATAAATTCAACCACGCGTAGACATACTGAATACAGCTAAATCTGAAGGTCCCTAGGCGCTTTTTATATTGTTTTACTCATATTCTGTGCTGTGGCCCGAAAGTTGGCCCGAAAGTACATTCGTGTGTGTACGTATTCAACAGACAAAGACAAAAATCCAACTGGTTGTTGACTGGCTGCTGGCTGTCAAGTCACGTACGCCACGGCTGGTGGAAGTACGTAAACTGTAAAATTCCGCGTAAATAGCGAAAAAGTTTAATAGTGAAGGTAAAAACGATACGAAATATCTAAATTAACTCAATTTTTAATAATTCCCAACATGTCATCTTCGAAATCTAGTGTTGATGATCTTCTGGGAGGTAAGATTTATTGTTTATATTCCATCTGGCATGACATGTCATAATTCAGACGCATTTTTATTGAAGACTCATTATTATTAATGTATTTAAATGATTCACATTTGTAGAAAATGTCTTGTGGTTATGTTGGACTATGCTTTTATACATATTTTTGAGTTTTAAGAAGCAGATTCCGACGAAAGTGGTTTGTTTACATTGTATTCTTCAGTCAAGTGGCAGCAGGGCTTTGTGTTTGAAAATAGAAATTTGCATTGTTGTTTCACTGTAATAAGAGTAATCAAGTATAGATCAGTGTTTGACTTGTATTTAGGATTGTATTTACCTTGTTTGTAAACATTGTATAGGGGCAATTTGAGTATGTTTTGTATTGGGGATATCTAAAAACAATGTAAATATAGGCATTTTGTGGAAAATGCCAACAATATAATTAATATAAATCTTCATTAACCAATTTGGAACAAAAGGTACATCTGACGAGTAATGTACATACATCATAATAATGAAAGTTGAAGTCTTCAAAAATATCAATGAAAGTAATGTATACTTATCCTTAAATAAAAATAATGAGAACCTCATTCATTACTGCATGTCTTCTGTAATAGCATTTTTATAGTTTTTAGTGAAAAGTTTATTGCCCTGTAAAAGGGTCATTTTTACATTTATATAGGCTGCGAATTGGTACTCTAAATAAAAACAGTACACATAACTTTCCTTTAATTCTGTTCAAATTCATTTTTTTTTGTTGATACATTTTGGAGTAAGAATTTTATCTTGAATACTTATTAAATATCAACACTTTTGGTTAATGAATAGTAAGCAAAATAATACACAATAATAATGACTTCTGTTATTATATGTTACATCATAACACCTCTTGGTTCATTTAATAAAATATTACTTATTCAACAATTCATTTGAACCATTCTTGTGTTTTTGACAAGATAATATAAATTTCTTGAAACTATATTTCATTAGGAGGCAAATGATGATCTGTATTGAACTTTCCTACAAACCAGCACAAAAATTCTTGAAATTCTCCTATGGTGCAGAGGTGCAGGGGCTCTGTTGTCCTCAATTTCACACTGTTCATTTTACCAAAACTGTATGCATTTCTGTATCTTATTCATTATTGTTTTTTTTTTAATAGTAACTAAACAGTTTTAGTAGAGCTGATTCGGGTAATTTACCTGAAGTCGATATTTTCATGGTGATAGAATATTTTAATAACAGTAGGGACTACATAAGCGCTGAAATGAGAGGCAATCAAATATATGCGGAATTACGCCTGGTTTCAATATAATTTTTCCCACTTTCATAGTTTTGATATACATGTAATTTTTTAAGTCTATTTCAACCTAAAATTCAAAGTAGTGCTTAGAGTAAACTATAATTTTTTTCTTAATCATTATCATTCATACTTACATCAAAATGATATTCGCAACAAAAATGCGTCCCCTTAGCAGATATAAAGTCGGCCCTCCGCATAGCGCGCCGCCATAACTTTCGTGATTTTGTTACTTGGCATAAAAGTTTAGTCTGGTGCAGTTACCGAAGAATTCTTGCATTTAGGAACGATGCAATAGTTGTAACATCCTTTTTTATCATTATTCTCACGCAGTTGACTTACTGCAGTAGGTAAACAACACACAACTTCCTTTCTACAGCTTTAGCACACGTATTTCGTTTATCCGCCAGTACTACTCCCTTGTCGCCGAGTCGACTGATGTGACGTCAAGCTTGTCCACGCCCAGTTTCGGTGAACGCCACATTCAAACTATTAATTTGAGGGGGAAAATAAAGAGTGAAAATTCAATATTCATTCCACTAATAGTGGGGATACACGCCACTGGTCGCTCGGCAGAGTTCGGAAAATTTAGCAGCTGGGCACTGAACTATAACAGAACTGCACAGCTGCACAGAATTATAACTAAGTTATAATTCTGTGCGGCTGGGTCTGGCAGCCAACTTCACATTCGTTGATAAATTTAAGTACAGCATTTGCTTTTCAGAAAATCTCACATAGGTAGACCTTCAACTTTAGTGGCCTCACATATGAATGATTTCCATTTTGTCTTGAATACGAATTAGAAACTTTTCAATTTTTTTTTGAGAGTCTTGTCATTGTCACAATGGTTTTGTGTTTATACTGTAATTATCTTCAACAATGGCAGATCTGTGAAAATTGGCATAGATTATTTTTATGCAAGTATTTTTATTTGTTTATTCTGATTTTATGTTGAATTCCTCAATCAGCTCATCAATTATTTCTGTATGATAGTATTCTGTATTCCAGGAGCCAGTGGATTAGGGGTGCATTTCACTAAGCGCTCACACCGATCACGCTCACGACCGCAGTTTTTCCCATTCCACTTGCTTGCGAGCGTTACTATCGTTAACTCAAGTGGAATGGATTTTAGGGCGTTTTGGGCGTTCATGCGATCATTACAAATGGCGAGGTTGAAAAAATCAAATGGAAGTTTTAATGAGGTTACGTAAGCCTCAATAAGTTTCAATAATGGCAAGATAACTTTATTCATATTGAAAAAGAAGTATAACTTAATTTTTTATTTATAATTTCAGTGAAGTCTTTTACGGCAATTGAATATTTGTTGATGCGTCGCAACAGTGCTCCAGAAACTAGTTCATATAGTTCAGATGGAGACTGGAATGCAACTTTACAAAATTATAATCATGAAAACCTAAAACTTAGGCGACGTATTATTGATTATGAGAGGGTGTATTTCATCGTTATTCAAATGAAGAATTCAGAAGTCATTTCAGGTACATGATTTTCCATTACATATTGCACTGTAAATTTTGAAAATGTCATGTCTAACTGTACATTCTGATTATACTCTGAATTTATGTTACTCTTAAATTTACTTCATTATGTGTAAGTAATCATTCCATTGATTACTTATGAGATTGAACAATGAAAGAAGTTAAGAAATTGGATATGAATTACGAACATTTATGTCGTATTTTGAAAAATTCGTTGAAATATACTCAACGTCCACTTCGGCCCATCTCCTGAGATGGGTCGTTGTGAGCTTGCCGTGGGCGAAAGTAATGACGTCATGAGTGACGTTTTCATCGCGACCACAACGACCGCGGTCGTTATGTAGAACGGCTGAAGTAGCATTTTGATCGTTGTGGGCGCTTAGTGGAATGCACGGTAGATCTTAATCTTTTTTATTATAGAAGTAGTTTTTTTGAGTGACATGTGCCAAAATTAGTGTTTTCTAGGGACTGCACTCTTATTACGTCAGCGCGATACGAGGGCACCACTAGTTTCACCACAGAATAGTAAACAAAGTTTCACCAATGGAACACGCTATGAAAATCGCCTATTAGAAGAGGCGAGTTCTTTATTTCAGCAAAAAGTTTCTGATAGGTTAATTCAACCAATAAAAACGCGCTACTGTTTCTAATAGACTAATACGTGATTGTATCCTACTTCTCTCATTTTTACCATTGAAGACCTGTAGAAAATAAATGATTGACGATTGAAAGATATCCACTATTTATTATCCATTTCCGGTCCGTTTTATACGAAGTAATAATGGACTTTTCATACATATTCTTTCGAAGTCCTTTTTAAGTTCAACGGTAACCATAAATGGAATGTACACGGACATCCTATTGACTCCCATCCAATGTCATGTATGTCTGTGTTACAAAATAATGAAATTTTCATAGATATCTATCGGACGTCTATTTAACGTTTATGTTCATAGGGACCTTTCATGGATGTGCAATGGATATCCTGTGTTTACTGGGCAAATTCGGATTTCGTTTCGGCCACTATGTATCACGCTTTGATTTATTAAATGAAACAATTGAATGAGACTGAAGTACACCTCATACCTCCGTTTTTTAATAATATCATTTTCACTCACACAAGAAAATTCTATGCATGCATTTATTTACATACCTGTTGAAAACCTTCCAAAAGTCGAAATGATCATCTGTATACGAAATATGTATTAGAAACTACAAGTAGGTACTGAATTATTCACTTTCAACATATAGTATAGGTTAACTATAAGATAATCTATTTCTTTCATCTCGAGTATTGACAGGGGCTCTAAAACGAATACTAACATTAATTGGAGACTTATTCGTGTCTCAGTATGACACATTTGAAAGAATTATGAATTATACCGACACCAATAGAATAGGTTCAACGGTTAAACCACTAGTGTGATGGTGAAATAAAGGGAGAGTTGAAGGTCTTATGGAACAGTTAAAAAAGTAAGTTATTTACCCCGACACTCTGCAATGAAAAGTACGTTTGTAAGTATGATCACAATCTAAACGACAATATCGCTTTTCAGTGGCCGTCAGCTTATATAAGATTTTAAATCGGTTGCTTTGTTTAAAATCAATGATAGTTCTTATAAGTGTCAAACATAGTTTCACTCAAAAGTTACTAGGAGCAACTCATTCTTTCAAAAGAAATATGCCTTGTCAATTGTCACTAGCAGTGTTCATCATTCTTGTACTGTGCTTCCAATCTTTAATCCTTTCATTCCTTGTTTAGAAAGATGGCAGACAACAAACTTTATGATATTTTAGGAGTGAGTAGAACTGCATCAGATAATGAAATAAAAAAGGTGAGATTACTGATTTTGCATTGTAATAATCATTTATTCAATTACTATCTCAGAACTGGTTCAGGCTGATCTGATGACAAACATTTTTCACAAGGCCGATACCTACCTATTCTTTGTCACATTTTTATAGAAGTTTTCTTCAATTACAGCAATACAGAAAATTAGCCAAAGAGTTTCATCCAGATAAAAATCCCGAAGCTGGCGACAAATTTAAAGAAATTAGTTATGCTTATGAAATCTTATCAGACCCTAGAAAAAGATCTGCTTACGATCGTGTTGGGCTTAAGGGATTACAAGAGGGAGCTCATGAAGGACACAGCAGCGATGACTTACTCTCACATATTTTCGGGGGAAATTTGTTTGGGGGTTTCGGAGGATTTGGAGGAGCAGGCATGCATAGACGACCACAGAGAGGTGACGATACAGTTCATCCTCTGAAGGTAACATTGGAAGACATGTACAGTGGTAAAACATCTAAATTGCAACTGAGTAAAAATGTAATATGTTCTGCATGTTCTGGCAAAGGTAGTAAAAGTGGTCACACTGAAAAATGTCGTACTTGTGATGGTTGTGGGCTTAAAGTATCTTATCGTCAGATAGCCCCGGGAATGGCACAACAAACACAAGTCCGATGTCCAGAATGCAAAGGTGAATGTGAGATAATAAAAGAAAAAGATAGATGCACTACCTGCAAGGGTAAGAAAGTTTGTAATGAAACTAAAATTCTTGAAGTTCATGTTGATAAAGGTATGAAAGAAAATCAAAAGATATATTTCCGTGGAGAAGGTGATCAACAACCTGATGTTGCAGCTGGGGATGTGATCATAATTTTACAGCAGAAGCCCCATGAGAAATTTGAAAGGAACGGTGATGATCTCCATATGAAACACTCAATTTCACTTACCGAGGCATTGTGTGGATTTTCGTTTGTTTTGCGCCATTTAGATGGTCGTGATATTTTGATTAAACAACCTGCAGGTAACGTAGTTAAACCTGGAGATATCAAGACAGTAGTCGGTGAAGGTATGCCTCGTTATAAAAATCCCTTTGAGAAGGGAAACCTATATATTGCATTTGAAATTAAATTTCCTGAAAATCATTTCACAACTGAAGCTAATTTGAATGCTTTGGAAACATTACTTCCTCCACGATCTGCATTCACAATGCCACAAGGGGAAAATGTTGAAGAGGTGGATTTGATGGACTTTGACCCTAATGAAAGGAGTTCAAATTCAGGACGAGGAGAAGCTTATGCCAGTGATGATGAAGATCAAATGCATGGTGGACCTGGTATACAATGTGCACATCAGTAGAATAATTTTATCTTTGCCAATATGTATGTTGTTCTGTGCTTCTTTCTAAATAAGGATATTGTGAAATGAAATTCTCTTATAGAAAAATGAGTTGCAGGTCATAGATTTTTCTATCCACATTTTTTTTTGATCAAATTTTGACATTTTTTAGAAATGCAGTATACCAATGTTTATGTTGAATGTTACGTATTATGTGAACTTATTTAACTCATTTTCTATGTAGAGTGAAATAATACAAATTATTTTGAAGTAAAATTCCAATATTTCAATTTTCCCCTATTCCAATATATAATACTTTCATAATTTAGTCATTCATTCATGTGGATATGTCTATATAGAGTTTATATGGAATATAATACAAATAAAGTCACTAAAAATGCATAGAATATCCTTGGTGTGTTCACTTGAATCACTTCCCATTGTAAAATTTTGTTGAAAACTAGAATCCTAAGGCACTCTTGATAAATGAAGATCCAATAAATTTCAGCATTTCATTCACGGAGGGTGCCGAGTACAACTCAAATGACTCAGTTTGGCAATGTCAAGTTCGCACTTCACTTTACAATGTTGTTGAAATTTTGGAAAAAACTGATATAAGGTGAAATATTTTTTACATCATGGTCCATAAATTAAAAAACGAAAAACGAGCGACAGATTCGGTTCTATCTATCAACTTGTTTACAAATTTGGGACATCTCATTTTACATGTCAAAAGTTTTTGAGAAAACAGAAGCCAATTAATTAAAACATCAGGGGTTCTGTGCATCTTTCACTATATAATACAAATAGTAACTAATGTCAGGATGTTGGTAAAAAAATATTGTATGTTGAAGAGAATCAATGCATGTATTGTAAAACAAAACGTCACCCATTTTAATCTCTCATAAATAAGCTGAAATGATGTCCATAGTGAATGCATAGTTATTAATGTATATTTGAAATATTCCTATGATATTTTGAAAAAGTAACGTCTTTTTCTAGTTTTTGAGATCATTGCCACAAGGAGACGCTAGCCCTGACAGGTCTCATCAGTGGTGCTAGGCTGAACCACAATTGCATTTCATCTCCCTTACTCGAAACTACGACTTCAAACTCGAAGTTTCGATTTAATACTTGAAATTAAGACTTTGAACTCAAAATTTCGACTTTAATCCGAAAGAAGCGGAATGCACAATTACTTTCATAATTGCTAAACTACGCAAGCGCAGGAAAGCCACGTATTTTTGATGTGAAACATCTATAGCCGCTTGGCATGGCGACGGATCGCCATGCACCACTGGTTTAGCGTTACGCTATCTCTCTCGCCACACTGAGCTCGAATACCTATAGTGTATACAGTTGTTCTACTATAGTATACATAACCTGTGTTTTAATAAATAAATGATTTTTCAAAATATTAAAAATAAAATATCTGACAGTGAAAATTTAGAAAGTGAAAGTGAGCAGTCTCCTGCAAAGTAAGCAAAATCATACATCGACACATTATCAAGTCGTCAGTAAGTCAATATTTTATAATTAAAGTGTGTTTTATCTGTGCATCAAGTTCGCGTATATTTGGTCTGTATCAACGGTCAGTAATGTAAAATCGGGTCATCTAATTTATTATAATGTACTCTATCATAACATCAAAGGAGATAAATTGCAATGCATCATAACGCTACAAGATCATAATCGTAATATACAGATTACGTAATGCAGAGAAACGTAAGCCATAACGTAAAACAGCAGAACGTACTTTGTCATAATGTTCTTCTCTCTCTCTCTCTATAGGTTTTCTTGGCCTTTGCCTCATAATGTACTTATAGAAACATTAACGATCATATTCATATTGTATAAACTCAATGTATCATATCGCTAAAGCGTAGAAACCGTATTGTACAGAATACATACTACATCATATTCGTAAAGTGTATAATACGTATCATTACGTGTATAAGTATCATAACGTGATCATAATAATTTGGTTGGAGATGCTGAAGATGATATCCTTGTTAGCAAAACGCGCGTCGAGTGCAAAAAATATCAGTTTAGTGTTAGAAGAAAATTGATAAGTATCAATTTTCTTTTCCTGAAGATGCTAACCTTGTTAGCAAAACGCGCGTCGAGTGCAAAGTATATCAGTTTGATGTTAGGGTTACACCTATATAAAATAACTAACTGAAATAACATCTACACTAAATAATACTGAAAATCAAATGAATTCTGGTAAAATGGTAGTCCTCGGAGAGATAATAGATACACTGCTGTGGCATCATGATATTGTCTAGCTTTAAGACGGAGAAATTTTAGCCTGACGAATTCAAGAAGTCGCTATCTTTGGCTCACTTCGGAAGGTTGAATCTGGTTTGTTTAAGTGAATTCACAAGGCACCCGCAAACTACTTTTAATCGGCGGTCATTCAAGTTTCA